>VHKM01000042.1:5340000-5600000 GCA_007210695.1 Neogobius melanostomus | reverse complement strand
GCTACTGCGCTCTGACGAGGAGGGAGAGTTCACTACTGAGGCCTGGAGGACCGGAGACTTGGCATGTCCGAGCGGCCTGTCCCAAGGTAATGTATCAGCAGAACAAGATGGAGTAAAAACAGATACTGTAGTTTACAGTAGTAGTGTTTGTAAACTACACACTAATTCCTAACTGCTCTTTTTTGTTTTCTTACAGAGTGCCAGGACTTCTTGGAGGCGTGTCTTAGAGTGGACCCAACCGAGAGATTAGGTTTGGACCAACTGAGCCAGCACGCCTGGATGAGGCCATGAACCAACATCTCCTCCTGTTTAACCTGTGTTTAACCTGTATTTAACAAATCTTTTTCAGGGAGTTCAACAGGAATAGTCGCCTAATGCAGTCGAATGGTTAAGTAAGTATGTAAGTAAGTAACTGCTTTATTTGTGCTTTATTTGTGTTCAGGTGTTAGTCCTGAGCCGCGCCGCCACTGTGGGCCGACCTGACCAGCATGTTCTTGGAGGTCGGGGAAATTCTCCACGGAAACCCAGAGGAGCAGAGCGCAGGCAGAGAGAGCGGAGGAAGAGGCTTCAACCAACACTGCTGACACAGGAGGTATGGATTGGTAGAAATATTATTATATTATATTATTAACATTATACATTTCTTATGAATTACTAACCCTTTTGTTCTCGTCTTTTACAAACCCTCTTTTCCAACCCTGAGCACCCGGAGGAAACCTGTCTGGCTGCCTTCAGTCTCCTCTGATTCTCTGCAGCACCTCCTGGGTTTGTCCCTGTTGCAGAGCGTGGTGTTCTGCACTGGTCAGCTTCACGTCCTCCTTCCTCTTCCTTTACCGAACCTCCACAAAAATATGGCAAAGACAGAAAAAGGTAAAAAAGCCGCACAAAGAGAGAGGGAGGCCGCCGCTTGTTCACATGTCGCCAGTAATGTTTGTTCTTTTAATAAACACCTATTGTTTGAACTTCTGTTTGTGTGGACCTCATTCCGTCTGAACTCAGCCAATGTGAGACAATCATGTAAATGAAATGTAATCAAATAATATTTTACTGATTTATTTATCAGTTTATTTGTCCAGGACAGTGCATGTTAACACACATGGGACTCATGCATGTAAACAAGCCACACCAGATTGTAGCCTTGGGATAATTTCCATCCGTTGTCCCCCACTCACACTCTCAAAGACGCTCTCATTCATCTCAGCCTATTGTACATAGCATGTGCATGATTCAGGGTTTATTTGGACAGACACTAGGATTAGAGATGTTGAAATCTTTACCATTACATGTTTCTGGCTGAAACATGTAACGGTTTCTGTGTGGAGTGTTTACCACCTGGCTATGTTATTGTTATTTTTATGTAACCTTTGATAACCAACCTTTTGATAGAGAAGGATTAAAACACAGTCATCAAGTCATCTTTCATCCAGGCCATAGCCACATTCTTTAAATAGTTGTTCACTTCCTGTAATGGTTGCTGTGCTTCTTCTTCTGTGGTTATTCAACTGTATTGCTGATACTTTTAATAAACTGTAGTTTTTATTGCTCTTAAATGTACAGTATATGTATAATTGCATATGAGATCAGCTATCGACCTGAACATCCTGAATGACCAGGTTATTGCATCAATGGATTTATTCTTCCCTGATGGCACGGGCGTATTCCAAGATGACAATGCCAGGATTCATCGGGCTCACACATTGTGAAATGAGACACGAGATTGGCCACAGAGTCCAGATCTGAACCCTGTTGAGAATCTTTGTGATGTGCTGGAGAAGCGGTCACAGTCTCCCATCATCAATACAATCCAATTATAACGCCAAACTAACAATATAAATGTCTGTGTTAATAGATTTTTTTTTAAATATAACTGACCTTGTATCACAGGAATTACCACATTTTGAGGGACTATTTTCTCGCAGATCACTCCGCTGCAGCGTTAGCTTACAGAAGAAAATGGTTACAATTATTCTATCGACACAGACATTTATATTGTTAGTCTGGCGTTATAAGTGATTTACCTCAGGTGCACTGTGGAGTGGGTCAGACTGTTTTTAATGCAGGCTAGCTGATACCATAGAAATGCTTTAGCCTTGCCCTAGCCTAGCGCCACTAGACTCTTCAAATATAGGAACTGCATGAATTTAAGTATGCAGTAATCTGTACAACACTGGTGGCCTCATGTTGCAATTCTATTATGAATCAAAGCATAGATAAATCATAATTGAAAGAGGCATGTGACTACTTGTGAGGCATTCTAATATGAGTTAAGGAGCCAAGTTAAGTTGTTGTCAGTTGTTAATTTCTCCATCTGCTCTTAGAAACTTTATTGGTTATTTTTGTCCTCCTAGAGATAGCAGAAATCTATTACAACGCTTGCATTGTTTGTATTAGCTTATTAGCTTGAAGGAACATATGGCCTTTTTTTTTAATCCCACATAAATAATTTTCAGTTGGTCATAAAAATGATGAGGTTTCATTATTGTAAGCACACATACTGTTACTCTTGGCCACGTCCGCAGTCGGAGTGGCCGTTTTTAATTATAAACTCAATTACTTTGGGACATGAATTTCCCCGGACTTTCTCATTTATGCTTTTATGGGGATTAATGACTGTGCATTCTCCAGCCAAAGTGTATATATGGTATCATTGGTGCGGCCGCTGGAGAGCCCCCTCTAAGAGCTACATTGTGTTTGTTTCTTATTAAGTCTGTTACGCCGCGCTGAGTTGGGTGACGGGTTCGTTTCCATGGAGACGTCACTCGGTCAGTGGTGGGGAAGAAGAAAAAAAAAAAGCAAGCGAATAATAATGAAGCCGCTGCGAGTAAACAACTCAGCGTAGACGAGCCAAACATTTGTCTTCACATATCGCTGGGTTTAAAATGAGTTTCGAACCGCGTTTTCTTTTTTTTTTGGGCACGTGGACGAAACGAGAATAGTACGGTTAATATTCAAACTCGTGAAAATGCAGCAAAAATCATACACTTAATCATGCCACTGATGCTGCTGTTTGGGAGCCAGACTTGTGTGTTACAGAAGGAAGTATATCGTAATCTATGGTGCAGTTGTTTTAAAATATTTCACACAGAGTAGCACTTCATTAACTATTTACCCTTCAAGCCTATAGGTCACAACCGGTCGTACGGGCTTCTACGGCCGGTCTACGTGAAAAAAAACCCCCGCAAGAAACGTACGGAGAGCGCGCGTGTGACGTGCTTATTTCCAAGCCATAGACAGGCCGCAGCCTTCTTTGTCATGTCAAACAAACACTACGGGCGCTTACGTTTTTTTTGTTCAGGTTGCAAGAACGCTGTACGTCTTCATGCGTCATCTGTACAGCCAGTGTATGTCTTTCGTACGTTTTGTACACACGTCGCACTTAGGATTTCGTATTATGTGTTGTTATGCGCCACACGCGCACCATTAGAGAGGCCAACGCACGGTCAGATATCTCCTGTGTCATTCGTGAATTGCATATAAATTGTATATAAAGCTTCACATGTGCCAGTAGCCATTTGTACAAAGTGTTTGCAATAAGCCCAGGGAAAGCGAGGAGAGAACAGGTATCAGAGAGAGAGGAGAGAGAAAGGCAGCAAATCACCAAAGGTGTTTGGATCCATGCGAATGTATGACATGTTGTGTCGTGGCAATTTCTCACCACTATAAAGGAAAACTTGAAAGTATTTGTCTTATCAAAAGTGTAAGTTTAATTTAACACCCGTGCGGAGGGCCAACACACAGGTAAACTCATGGTTAGCTCTGGGGAGCCGAAGTCTCTACCCTGGTTATATAGGTACACATGAGGCCGTCCCAGCACCAAGATGGGAGGGGCCACAGGAAGGCCTTTGAGCCAGGACACGTCTTTGGCCATTGTCTTAGGTGTGAAGCAGAGACTCAGCATGTGCTTTGGCCGGGATAAAGCACAGGAGACGGGCCCGGGCATTGATTAAGCGGGCCAGAGGGTACTTCACAATTAGTGTATTAATGGGAGGCACGGTAGCACAGCGGTTAGCGCTCTCGCTTCACAGCTAGAAGGTCCCGGGTTCAATTCCCACCTGGACGGGGCCTTTCTGTGTGGAGTTTGCATGTTCTCCCCGTGCCTGCGTAGGTTTCCTCCGGGTACTCCGGTTTCCCCTACCACAAAAAACATGTACAATAGGCCAGGATGAATGATGTTTGTGTGTGAATGCATGGAGGTGGTCAGAGGGGACCGTTGGCGCTGATGTGTGTCGCGACAGTGCTTCTGTCAGTCTCCCCCAGGGGAAACTGAAGCTACTAAGGTATTTACCACCACCGAGTATGGAGTGAATGTAAAGCGCCTGTCTGTGAAAGGCCCTATATAAATAAAGTTCTTCTTCTTCTTCTATTACTGACTTCAATTTAATTAACTCTAAAACTGCCATTACAGTTGTCACCGTGGCTTTCTCTCTCCAACTTCTGGAAAAGTGTGTCATACTGCCCAAATATGCGCCTTCTCTGTATCCAGTGATATAATATATATAGGCTATTCCCCTCCAAAGTGCTGGGTAATCTCGGCGACAAATGCACACACAATGTACAGATCATGCATGGAACCCATGGTCAGTACGTTTATTCCAGGCTGGTCTTGTTTCTGTGCGTTGGCTGTACGAGTGAAGCGACAGCCGCACGTCCGAGCAGCCTCTGTGTGACGCACGTTTGACTTTAAGGTTGTACATTGGGTGCGCAGTGATCTGACCACCACAACTACGTTCTCCATGAACAAAAAATAAATGCAGCGATTTGGGAAATGGCAAAAAGTCGTACATCCGGTTGTGACTTAGGCCCTCAGCACCACCTGTCTTAAGGCAAGTCTCAATTCAAAGTGAAATACAAAGGTCCAAATAAGGATAAGAGTTGGGTTTAAGTAATCCTGGAGGGAAGGGGAGAGTTCAGCTTCTTAACAGCCTCGCGGATGAAGGAACATAAATAAGTTTGTGAATTTGAATGAATAAACTGATGACAGGTACTGCAGTTTGATAAGCACACGAGTGACACGTGACTTCCCGAGTAAATTCTTCAGAGGCTGCTGCTCTTCCTCTCTCGCTATACCCCCAATAGGGATTAACGGTGTCTTGCACAAATCAATAAATGGTTCAGGAATCATCACGGACAGTGAGTTACGGATGGACAGTCACAAAGACAGACTGATTTGTTTTTTTTCCTCCAGTGAAGTTGTTTTCAACTTTTTGATATGAGTGTTATGCTTTTGGCCTGTGTCTGATAGATGCATATTCTTTTTTGTTATGTAGTCTACGTATCTATGTTGTACTGTTGTACTGGGCGGCACGGTAGCGCAGCGGTTAGTGCTCTCGCTTCACAGCAAGAAGGTCCAGGGTTCGATTCCCACCTGGACGGGGCCTTTCTGTGTGGAGTTTGCATGTTCTCCCCGTGTCTGCGTAGGTTTCCTCCGGGTACTCCGGTTTCCCCTACCACCAAAAACATGTACAATAGGCCAGGATGAATGATGTGTGTGAATGTATGGAGGTGGTCAGAGGGACCGTTGGCGCAGATGTGTGCAGTCGCGACAGCGCTTCTGTCAGTCTCCCCCAGGGGAAACTGAAGCTACTAACGTAGTTCACCACCACCGAGTATGGAGTGAATGTAAAATGCTCTCATGTAAAAGCGCTTTGTGACCATGTCTGTGAAAGGCGCTATATAAATAAAGTTCTTCTACTGTACTTAACTATGTTTGTTGGGCCCAAAACAAAAAATGTTCCGCAAGGGACAATAAAGTTTAATTTAATCTAATCTAAGTCTTTGCTCCAGACGTGATGCTGTTAAGTTTATAACATTCATTCCGTCTACTCGTGTTATAACTTTCAAGGTTCTTTTAGACAGACACTAGGATTAGAGATGTTGAAATCTTTACCTTTAGACATATTCAGCCGCCATCTGCAGGCCGTCATCAGAAGTATCGCCGGCATGCGCTGAAGTGTAACTTTTCAGCTGTTGCTTTGAACATGACGCTAGTCTCTCAGTAACTCACTGACTACCATGTAATCTGGAGCTATTTGTTTATCTGTTTGAATAAGACGCTGCCGCTAACTCATAAAAGAAGAACACAGCCTCTTGAGAATTCATTTGGAAGTCACACGTCGCTCGCGTGCATACAGCCCACAGCGAACAGTACTAAAATATATACTAAGAATGGAGCTCTCAATTAGGTCTCAATTTGACTGTCATGTTCTTGTGTGAAACATAGTATACTTAGCGAGTCTCACCATATTATAATCAACAACAACCGTTTCCCTCAAACGAATCCAACAACTGACTGCATTATCATCGTGCAGTAGTTTGTTGGCAACTGGAATCATTTTTACAAGAGCCCTAAGTGTGCGACGTCCGTCTCCTTCCCTTAACCAGGCCAACGCTTTAGAGTATTTGCCATTGTCAGCACGAGAACACACAGAGCCGGACGTTTTGAGGCCACAAGCGCATCAGTGCAAAGCAACAATCCGAATAAACACGCCGCTTATCTCCCTCTCTTAAGGCCTCCCACTTGGTTTACGGCTCTATCTGCGTCACAAACTCACACACACACACACACACACGGACACAATCCACTGAGGTATCCAGACTAATTATCAGCCTGTTAATGATTGGAGCGCATCAGCAGTGCACCAACCATTCATTACGAGAGCTTTCAGCGGTCCCTATGAGAGCGCACACACCACTCAACAGGCCGAATGCAACCTATTAACCAGGAAAAAATTGAAATCAAGTCGGGTACGTGACCTTTTTCCAAAACAAACAGCGTCATTGATAAAATATTCCATGTATTATGAGTTGTGGTGCGGTATAAAAACGGATTGTTTGAGTTTGATCTTCATGAGGGAGTGAAATGTGTGGTGAGATTTAATAAGTGCATGCAGAGGTCATAGTGTGTTCAGACAAAGCTTTGTGTCTGCGGGTGTGAGAATGTACTGTACAAGTGGAAGAAAATGAGAATTATTCCGAACACTGCAAAAAATAATTACAAAAAAGTAACTTTTTCTTGAATTAAGTACACTTAAGTAAGAATTACTGTAAGTAATTTCAAGAAACCTGCACACGGGCATTTTTTCACACTTCAATGAAAATAAAAACAACAATGTTTTTTCAAATTAATTCATTCATTTTGAGTTGGATCTTCTTTATTCATTTAAGTGTGAAAAACTTGCCCTATAATGAAAACTATTGTTTCAACTCAAAATAACATAATTCCAAAGGCTGCCAAGGAGCTTTGCGTTGAACCAATTACAAGTTAAGATTGTAATCGATTTGAAGTTGTTGATTGAATAAACTCACAGCCATAAATCGTCACAATATAACTTTAATTTAGTTAACCTCCTTAGACAAATCCGTTCATTTGGCTGACATTCAGTTGTTTGAAGTGAAAAACACTCAATTAGGAAGAAAAGCGCTATATACAGTACATTTATAGATCATTTGAGTTAATTCAAATTAGTTAAGATTAAATAAAGTCTAGATTCAAATTAAAAACAACTGCACAAAAGACTTGATGCTTTTATATTGGTGTATATTTGGTCAATCGCTGCAGATAGTTGATATACATGATGTTTTTCACTTCAGACAACTGAAAGCAGTTATGTCGACACAAGAATCCAAATGAACTGAATTATCTAAAGGAGGTTAACTGAATTAAAGAACTCATTGTGATGATTTAAAGCTGCGAGTTCAATGAATTGACTATTTCATAACGACTACAATGTAAACTTGTAATTGACTCAACGTAAGATTTCTCGACAGCCCTTGGTATTTGTTTTTTGAGTTTTGAAATAAGTTTACATTTTACAGTGCACTGGCAGATATCTTGAAATGAGTTACTCAAATCAAGGACAGATTGACTTATTGATGAACTGTATGAACTCATGCATTATAAGAGTTTGCAATGACGAAGATATCATGAATATCTAGCCATTAATCATTTGCAATAGAAATCATAAATGTGTTATAAATCATGTATAAGCTGCAGTTGTTAATGACTGCTTAGTTATTAGCTCATAAAGAGTACCAAGTATTTGAGGGAATCGGTCTCTGCCCCTTATTTGAGTGATGAACCCGTTAGCCGTTGACGGCGCATGTGTGGCGGTGTAAACATGCTTCTTCACATGTGGCCCACGCACCGGTGACTTGACAGCTCGTAGCCTTTAAATTCACCCCTCCAGTTCCCTCAATCCATCCTCTCCACTTACACATTCAGCCTCTCCGACGCTGACCCCAAACCCCAACCCCCCCCACACACACCCCCCACGCACGGCTCTTCGCAGGCAGATAGTAGAAGAGGTCGATAATGGCTGTCCACATCACAGTGGGGAGATGTCACGGCGGCCATAATGAGCAGCTTCTCCCCCTGCCCAGCCATGTGTGTGTTTGAGTGTGTGTATGTTTGAGTGTGCCTTCATAGGAGACTGTGACTTTGAAGTCAGCTCGAGGGAGATGTACGGCAAGAAAATGAAGCGCTTCTGCAGCACATCATTTTGTTCAACGGATTTCATGTACTTTTTTGGGGGTAACCTACTGTATCTACGTATAGGCCAGAGTGTTGTAAAGCATGCATACAGGGTTCAGCACAGTGATCAGGTCCTAGATTAAATCCCCTGATCCCTATCAAAAACTATCGGATATTCCATGATACTTTTCTGCTTATGACATAAATCTCTATATAAAAAAGGTTAATGCCCCAACAGACCACCTTCCATAGATTTCCTTAGCTTTCGATACAGTATGTTCACTTCCAGACCAAAAAGAGAAGGTCACATGCTCTAATATTTAGTTGGACCGCCTTTAGCTTTGACCACGGCACGAATTTGCTGTGGCGTTGTTTCAATAAGCTGCTGCAATTTCAAAGCATCCACTGTTGCATTCATCTTTCACCAGGATCGTGTACTGATGAAGGGAGAGCGTAACATCTTGTCAATGGGGTTCAGAGCTGGACTCTGTGGTGGCCCATCCATGTGTGAAAATGATGTCTCACACTCCCTGAACCTGCTCTTTCGCAATGTGAGTCCCATGAATCCCGTCATTGTCATCTTTGAATATGCCCAGATCATAACAGACAGTTAAATCCAGGTGGGGACTTTTGTTGTTGTTGGTTGGTCCGTGTAGCTGGAGGTATGGTAAAAGAGCATTCAATTATGGCACTCATTATAATAACTGGTTTGAATGTGTTCCCAAATGAACCCTGCAGTTTTTACCACCGTTGTAAACTCCAGAGAACTGTACAAAGGTACACTGTGATCTGACCTGGTAAATACTTCAAATAAGAATAACGGCACAAAGCTTGCATTATTAAGTCGTGTTCATAAACCCGTTAGTTCAAAGATGCAAGTGCGCAGTGTTGTTTTTGTCCGCCATGACGATAACGATATCATTTCGTTGACGCGCCTTTTTTTAATGACGATATGAAGTAAAGTTAACGTGTAATCTGCTTGTCAAAAGCTATATAAAGGCCAGAGTTTAATATGATTTATCCCAATTGCCAATACTTATCGAGATTATTTATCACTTTTTATAATGAAACTAAAACTTATATTGAGAAATGACCAAAATGGAACTAAAATGAAAAATATTTTTGTCCAAAAGACTAACTGCAACTGCAACTGCAACTTTATTTATAATGCACTTTAAAAACCAAAGTGCTACAAAATGCAAATACCTTAAAATATATAAAACATAAAACAGTTAAAGGGGGGTATTATGTCAAATCAACTTTTTCAAGCTTTATATCATGTTATTATGTCATTCCCTCATTAAACACATGCCTGGAGTGTTGCCTTGGCTCATTCACATATTTTTGAGTAATCAGTAAAAACTTAGACGGCAGCCATTTTAGGTGTAGCTATGCCTCAGTCCTCCTAGGAACGCCCCCACCTCCTGGAGACGCCTCTGGACCTTTCGTCACCAGCCAAGCCACCAACCACTGCTCCTCAGCTCAGCAGAGCCCCCTCCCCGCACAGTGTTGTTGTTTAGATGCCACAGCAGTGTGCTGAAGGGGGCGTGTCGGAAAGCTTCTTAAAGAGACAGAGGCCTATTTCAAGACGTTCAGTACAGCCATTTTGAGAGAGCAATTTTATTCAAGGCAGTTATTTTAATTTACTGCATATACAGACCAACAGAAGGTTACGTCATCATTGTAGTATGCTATAGACTGGTGCTATGTGATTGGAAAAAGCATAATACCCCCCTTTAACGGGATGGAAATCATGTTATGTCACTTCCCCTATAGTCAGACACTGTTCTTTTCGTTATTTTTCTTTGTTAAACTTCATGTTCTGTATTTGTCTTACCCAGACATCCATTTTTTTTTTTTTATCGGTGTGTCTTGCGTGTGGCGTTGGCTTTTGTCGTCGGTTTCGCGCCGTGCCGGCTGCCATGCCCCGACCGGATCCTAATTGCGTTGTGGTCACCGTGCCATTGCCTGTTGCAGCTCTCGGAGGCTGCACCTGTTTCTTAAGTCGCTGCCAAGCCAAACTGTTGTTTTTCTTGACATCTGCGCGCCTGCCTGCCTGGCTGGATCCAGACTTGAGTGAGAATTTTGTGTTATAAGACACATGTACGGAATGAGAAATATTTATTAGCGGCTAGGTCCGCGCTGGCGTGTCTTAGGCAGATGTGATTTTTTTTTTTTTTCTCCTTCAACTTATTCTGGCAATTCGCGACAATATGACTTTTGCATCCGTGCCATCTGCCCGTGATTTTCTCCGCTTGCGTTTCATCTCAGCTGTAGCGTCGGCCTTTTTGGTGCAGTGACTGGCAGCGTGCATGTGCTGTTGGCGCGAGGAGTTATTTCTCAATATCATTTATGTTGATTTGTAAGTTTTCAGTTTGTCATTGTAAATTGTCACAACAAAAGCCATGGTAGCTTCAGCCAGAGTTTTGTGAAATAATTCTTTGCACTTTAAAATATCAAGATATTTCAGTGGAACAAATCTCTGTGTCAATTTAAAGTTATTACAAACTGTGTTATTCTTTTGGTTATTCTTCATGGACTTTATTGCAATGCATTTTGGGCCGCTTTGATCAAAAGGAGGGACTTCAATTTAAACCATTTTATTGGGAGATCAGATCTTATAATATCGGTCATGACTTTAATCATTATTTGTTAGAAAAAGGGTTGTGTTTTCCACTCTCATTTCCACATTTCCCGTGCCTCCTGCATAATTACACATCAGACTGGCACTACAACACCTTATCTTCATTTGGGCATCAACGTCACTATTTACGACCACAAACCATAACACATTTTCTTGGCAAGGAGTGGTTTAACTAAATGTACTTGTTAAAACAGAAACTATTCTCATGGAAGCTGAAGCTTTTATTATTCAAGTGAATTCAGAACGATGCATGTGAAAATGGGAAACCCAAAGAAGGGGGGAAAGGTTGGGTGTTAGGGAGCTGTCCATGGTGCCACTTGGTCATCATAAACTGCAATAGCGGTGTTTCATTTGACGTAATGAATAGGCAACCTTTATTAAGTTAAGGCGGGTGGTAAGAGGTTAAAGAAAGGATTACACACATTTCCAACCATCTTCTTAGACAATTTAGTCATGGATCCTCATTGCAAAGACATATAAATGAAGATAAAAGCGTTCTCTCTCTCTCACACATTGAAACAGTGAATACGGCTTCCACAAACCCAGAACATTTGCGGTGTTAAAAAGCAGGCCTGACACTTGGCCTTATCACGGCGCCGCGCTCAGACCTCTTGTGTGCGCCGGAGCCGGGGAGCGATGGTGTCTGAACAAGCTCTGACCTTGTCCTCTTGGGACGGGTCAGGAGTAAACAACAGGCAAGACACAAGATCAGCGAGGGCACTTCAGGCGTACAGCATGTGCTCATTGTGTAAGCGTCGGTTAAAAAGGTGGATGAATGAGCTTTCTGATTTCAAAGGAAGTGTGCGTGTCATGTTTTCTTCTCCTTGTACATAGACTGTGTGCTGTTTAATCATGTTTTTTTGTTTTTTGTGTGTTTTGTTTTAGAAACCTGTTATATAAAACAGGATAAACAAAACAACCATTAACATTCAAGGTCTAAATAGCTCACTCTACTTTTAACAGTGCATACAAATATGATTAAAAAAGACTAAACGAACACAATATGCTTGAGATGGGTCCCCAGCGGCATTGAAGGATAGGTCAAATGCAATGGGCGAGGAAAGCACCTCTTTTTGGTCCTCATGCTTGGACATTGCTGCAATACCACCCCCTAGTGACCAGGGGCGACTCCAAAATGTTTGCTATATCATGGACACCAACGGAGACTTTACAAGTGTCAAAAACAAACTTAAAAGCCTGGCTCCAAAGACTTTTATTGCGTCCTCCTGTGACAACTCTGTGATTTGTAATATATACATATATGTATATTAATTTTTATATATGGACTTTGATTGGCAGGCCCTAAAGCACTTTGGAGACTTGTTGCGGAGCTTCTCGCCTCTTTGTCCTTTCGTGGATCATGGATTTTCCTTACAAATGGAGTAATTCATGTACTGGAGGGGTGAGGAATATACTGTATGTCTGTTTATGGTCAAATGCAGTGACTTCAGCGACAAGAAAGAACACCTTGATCATCGCCAAACCTGAATGAACAGAGACCATCAGAGACCAAAGAGCTTTAAGAACAATATCTGGGGTATCTATTTATTTGATAAATGTGCTGTCTAGTGTGCTATGTTTGATATAAAGTACTAACATCAGTAATTGTACTGTATGTTATACACCAAAAGGTTATGATAAACTTATGGCTGCAGAGAAAGAGTTTAATGTTGCCAAGGAACTGTCCAATCATCGCAGTTGACCCGAGAAAATAATCAATGTTCATAAAACACATACTGTTGGGGAGACCGGGGCTATTTGTCACGCTTTTTTCCCTAGAGTTTACTGCTTATCAACAGAATATCCCACATGAGTCAGACCTGCAATAAATGAAAGCTTGAACCCCTTGACTTGAAGTAGACCTTGCTCTCTTTTATCACATTGCAATAAATAGTTATTAACCGTCAAACACAACAAAATCGACTGTGACAATGAGCCCCATGTGTGGTTGTCACTATTGTTTTAGTAGTTTTTTTTGTTTGTTTAATGTTAACTTGAAATTTGATAAACCTTTATAACTTTTATGCTTTTTGAGTAAAATACAGTCGCAAAGCCAGATAAGTTCATGACACTCATTTGATCTAACTGTTGATTTTTTTTTGCAAAATGCTCTATGAGGCGTAAAATGTACAAATTCACTAAAATGACCCAGACATACAGCCTCTATAACAGCTCATGTTAAAATAAAGCGATTATAAAAACATATTAGACACAAAAGAAACAAAATTATCCCACCATTTATACCCCATGTGACAAATAACCCCTCCGTTTTTGTGACAAATAACCCCGAGTGTCCAACAATGTAAACGGCTTTAGCATGTTAGCTCTGTCTCTGTCTTTCAGATCAGTGTCTTTTTGTTTAAGGCACTAACTAAAGCAAAGCTCTCATTACAGAAATACCCCCAACCATTCAAGTTTGGGAATGTGTGCTCTCCTCATGTCTTCAGTCCAAATGAGAAAGTTATTATTGGAAGAGAAGAGGAATACCAAAACACATATTATATATAAGTACCAGTGTACAGCGCCCTAGTGTGGCTATAAAAAGCAATGTGACAAATTACCCCGGGTGACAAATAGCCCCGGTCTCCCCTACATTTCTGTGGATGCCCCAGTCGTCTTTGTTTTGAGAGATGATTAAATCAGCAGTTTGAAGCCCGGCGGTCTCCACAGTTACAAAGACCCCGCACTCAAGAGTCAGTCCCACAATAAGCAGATGAGTAGCTTGTTAAAACGTGCCATTAAAAGCGCCCGAGAAAGTTTATCAGCCTTTCGCTTACGCAGCACCGTACTCAGCACAACACAGCCCTTCCCCATGTCCTGGCGAGCTAATACATTTTTATTACTTGTGTCAGGCCATTTTAAGGTAACACACTATGCAAATGATGAGTTCTTCCGCGGTTATATTTTCTCGCTGGCAGTTTGGAGAAAAGCTGAGTGTCACAGTATCGACTTTGCTCCCCTTCGTTCCTTCTGGCTGCTTTGAAAACTCGTATTCCTTTTTTGCTTACAGTATATGCGCCATAGCTAAAAAAAAAAAAAAAACACAGATGAAAAACACCGCCGACTTCCCCGCGTCTCGCAAAGTAAACTTTATAGGACGTAACTAATGACGGCGTGCAGCGGGCGCCGGCGCATTACGAGACAACTTGTTGCACTCGGCAGTTATGAGAAAAGTAATTCTTAATGCGGCTCTGCGCGAGGACCGTACATACAGGAGAGGAGAGTGGGGGCCCCACTACTATTACGCGCTGTTTCTCGGCACTCTCCGCCTCACCTAATGGGATGTGCCGAGGCTCTGAACAATAGTGCCATTAAGCGAGAAACAAGAAGTCGAACACAAGCTTTTCAAAGTGGTTTGTGGCACGGGGCAGAAAAAGACGGAATAATTTTCAAGCGCGGGATTAAAAGCCCCGACCGCGGCAGATGGGATGGGGGAAATAATAAGGGACAAATGGTGGAAGGTGGTGGGAGAAAAAGGCACAGGTGGCCGGCAGCGGCACTGGGTACTTATCTCTGCTGCATTTTGAAGGTATTAATGTTCAGCTCAGGGAGAGACCAATTAGAGCGTCGCAATGGACAGAAATAATACACGGTCATGCTTTGGATCTGTTCACTTGAGTATGTTTTCTTGAGGCCCAACTCGTAAGACATTGTTGTATCACATGCAGTTTTGTTGGGGATCATTTTACTCTTACATTTTGCCGAACAGCATTGTAAAATCTGTCCTGAGCTATTTTTATCGGTAATTAATGAATCTCTCATTCATTTTTTTTTTTAGAGATACTGTATATGCCTATTGTTGAGCCTCTTAACCCCCACTGTAATGGAGCGCATTTTCTCCAGTCTGGCTTTACCCAAATCTATAAATCTTCTTACAGCTAATAGGCCTGTGTAATGCATCATTTGACAGCTAAGACCGACATAACTCGGATTTTTCGTCGTGTTTCCATGCGTTATTGCCGTGTTGTCGTCACTTCTTGGTCGCTTTTTGGTCACGATTATATTGCGTTTTCGTTACCGTCTTTTTTGTGGAGTTTTTAGTTTCTTTTTCATCTTCATTTACGTATCATTTTCGTCGCTATCTTGACACTTTTTTCAGGAGGCTTTTAAATTTGGGTAATGCCTGGATGCCTGAATAATAACTGGAGAACATTTGCATGTGTAGGTGGGGATTAAGAAGTTAAATTAAGGATAATCAGAGATTACAGGATAAATGGAGCTCCATTTAGCAGAATATCTGAACAGAATCATGGAACACAAATTGTGTTTATTAGTTTAGTTTCTTGGTTTATTTGGTAGGGACAGTGCATGTTAATGAACAAGCCACACTGGATTGTATACACACTCTCAAACACACTCTCATTCACTCTGGCCTATTGTACCCGGAGGAAACCTACACAGACACGAGGAAAACATGCAAATTCCACATAGAAAGGCCTCGTCCAGGTGGGAATCGGACCCAGATGACGCACAAGCGCTAACCTCTGTGCTGCCCAACAGAAATGTGTTAAAACTCAGGATGACTCATACAAAGCATCCTCTGCTCGTCAAAATTAGGGCTCAGATTTCAATATTAGAAATAATAGAGCTTATTATTTGCATTTCCTCAATTTTAACTTAATGTTTAAGAAACACAGAGGGCGACTGGTGCAATATTCAGCAGTTCCATCGTGCATTTTTGATGCTCCCACGTCCCGCTCTGTGGCTTACCTTCACCTCTCCCTCCGACCTCCGTGAGTCACGTATTTATCCAAGTCCATGCGCTCTCAGCTGCGACGTCAGGGAGCATGATGTTGGCCTTAGCGCCAGTAAAAGGCTGCTTAAAAGGTGAAATGCAAAGCTAAACCACACAGGGTAAATTTACTTAATTTTTACTTAATTTTTTCAGAATTAATGTAACTTACACATATCCAACCCACAACGGTTGAACACATTTACGGACAATTGTTCAATGTTAAAGACTAAAATAGGCTTCACAAATTCACTGCAGTGAAGCTGCAAGGAGCTGAACGGAGCGCTTTGACGTCATATCCAGGAGATGTCTGTAAATTTCAACATCAATCTCAGGATTCGGTCCCGCGCAAATGCGCCACATAAAAAGCAGATGTCGGGGGATAGTTTTTTTTTATCACATGGGGTCCCTAGATAATGCTTATCCCGTGCGAATAGCGCTTAAGGTGAATGCGCAATGAAATGGCTGGAGGCAAGGAATAAGTAAGAATAATGATTATAAAAATGAAACAATTCACAGCAATATTAACAGTAAGCATAGCCGGCATATGCAAGGTCAAAAATCCCCAGTCTTATTGAGCTCAGTGTTTCAGTTTGTCCTGAAGCCAAGCCCTTTAATGTTCAGTTCCTTTTCTGTGGTAGTTTTGAGTTGTTACTGACGGTAAGAATCCTGTTCTTCACTCGGGGTTTAGTTCAGCTCTAGGCACAGGTCAGCTCGCCAGCTCAAGTAGACAGAAGAGAACGGTTACAGCGGCCGATGTGGTTTGATCTCACTTGTCACCTTTTTTTTTTTTTTTTACCAACGTTGTCGTGTAATTCCACCTCGACCTGACCAGATCATGACTGACGTGGCTGAGTTCTGTACATACTTTTGCCACGAGAGCACGTTTCCTTCCCGAAGCCGACTTAGCTGCGAGTGAACCGGGCTCATTAATCAAAGCTGCGCCTAAAGGGAAAACATACCGGGCTACATTAATTTCCACAGTAGAGTGAGTGAGGCAAATGATTAATACATTAGCGCGAGGAAGCAGGTTAAGAAGACGCCATTACTGTCGTCGAAGGGATCAGGGAACAGAGTTTGATCGCCTATTTACCGGCATTTCCCCCGTATTAAATTTATCATGGGGATAGCAGTGTATTAATGACGGGCTAGTAATGACTGCAACATATTTTTTTTATAATAATTAAGCATCACAGCTATATCCATATTTTCAAGTACTAATACCATGTCCCCTGAAATATTACTGCAACTACAACTATCATTTCTATGGCGCTTACCTCCACACTGTTTTGTTTTAGCCATAGCTGTCTTGAAGCTGACTAGACCAATTGTGGCTGGCTATCTGTGTCAATGTTCTCTCAGATCCATCACTCACTTACTCACCCCATTGGCTGGATGGGTTAAGTGTCTCGCCCCAAAAACTTTCGAAGACATTCCAGCAAGAAAGTCGAAGGCATGACAGGGATGGTATCGTAGTTTTCTAAAAGCCTTGGTATTCGTGTTCATTTTTATCGCAAATCATGTGCACTTAGTAGCATTATCTTTCCTTAAGAAATTGAAACGATCTGCTACTTCTGAAGGTTCACTCACAATCACTCAGGTCATGACAGAGGCTGACAAATCAGAGGAGTACGTGTGGGTGAGAGCAAGTAGACGTGCCATTCAACAATACTGCTGGGGTAGCAATTTTAATGTAAGCAAAGAAGATCTATTCTTCTTCTTAACCTCTTACTTACATTTTCTCCAGTTCAACTTCACTCAAATCTAAAAGCTTCTCGACTGGAGTTTAGAGTAACGTCTCATTTGAAAGCTAAGACCTACAGAACTGATGGTGGCTTCTTTGTTGCGTGTTTTCATCACCTCTTTTGTTGTCTTTTCATCTCTGTTTTTTTTTTTTTTTTGGCGCTATTTTGACGCTTTGTTCAAGAAGCTTTTAGATTCGGGTGACGCCAAACTGGAAAAAAAGGTTCAGGTGGGGGTTGAGAGGTTAAAGGGATAGTCCCTAAGTTTGCAAAGTGAGGAGAGATGAAGTGAAATTTGAAAGTAAACAAATCAAGTCCCTCCTCTCTTTAAAGTCCATATTAGGGCTGAACGATATGGACAAAATTTCATATCTCGATATTCATGCCAGATATCTCAATATCGATACGATACGATATAACTATGGGTTAGGTGAAAACTAAGTATTTTTTCAGAAAAATTCAATCATAATACAAAAGAGTGCAGTTTTATTGATGAAAATCTATATCGTTTATATCTTCCTTTTTCGATTTTAATATTTTGAATGGTCATATCTCGATATCAATACGATAACGATATATTTTTCTTTTGCGATATTGATATCTTGAATGTTCATATCTCGATTTCGATACGATAACGAGCCTTAGTCCATATGACAGGTTGCATGATTGTTTACTGTAGGCTAATACACAAATGGGCTGTTTACATTTACTGCTGTGTGGTTTGCAGTCCAATATTACAGTAATCCCGCAGTTTAAAGGCATCCTGCGCACCTTGATCTGACACATATTGTGTTTGTGAGCCCAATTTGCTCTAAGCCCACGGACATCTCCCCTTGTTTGTGGGCTAATCTGCGCCACAAAGGTGGACGGGCAGGTCATGTTTGTTTCTGACTGATTTACATCTCCAGCGTGTCTCAGCAATGTGCTACAACACTCTTGTCAATGGGACATATAAGTTATGTGACAAATAAATAACTATTCCTGAATGAATCCGCTAGCTGTTGACAGGCTGCTGCTATAGTTAGCTTTAGCCGAACTAGCTTAGCCGCGAACTTTCCTGTCATTCATTCATTCATTCTCCCGACATCTTTTTCTTAAAAATGCGGGATATTTGTTCTTATTGTTCACATTTTGTCCCAGGTTTATGGTGATATAGTTGTGGTTGACTAAATGTGTGTTTGAGAGAGACAGTTTGCAGTTTGACTTCAATGGCTTTCAGCGGCCGTTAACAATTTTCAGTTTCGTTCTACGTCACTTCCGGTGCTCCATGGCTAATGCGAAGTGTTTTTGTTTTCCAAAATAAAAAGGTATTTTAAAATTTTAACCTGAATCTTGAATGTAATTGTGTTAACTACGTATTTGTAAAAATGAAGTCTAATGTGTCGTATGCACTTTAACCAGAAAGCCCTTCTTATTTTGCAAAATGAGGAGAGCGGGAACAGAAATTTCAAAAGTAAATGATCAAGCTCCTCCCCCTCCCCTCCTGATTGGCCCTGACAGGCTGGAGGATACTAGACTCTGATTTGTTGCTTAGATCTGGGAAGGAGGGACTTTACACAAAACTGTTTGTTGTGTAAAAACTGCTTTTTTAATCTGTAAAGCACTTTGCGTTACAACTTCGTATCAAAAGCGCTTTATAAATAAAGTTTTGATTGATTGATTGACAAAATAATATATTAACTTAACATCAAAATGCAAGAACAGATGGTCGATTTTGCACATTTTATCAAATTTGTATAACATTTTGACTTCCAGACGATCACTTTAAGTATATTATGAGTACTAAAGATCTATTTCCACTCAGAAGACAAAAAACAAAGCATTAAAGTGGTAAAATAAACCCTTTGACTGTGATTTTTACAGTTTGTAGTGTCAACAGGATGTAAGGCGAGACACAGCAGATGAATAGGGATTTTTAATTTTTAAGATATCGATTTGAAACTTCTGCTGTAGCTTATTGGCATAAGAAAAAATGTATTGCACATTTTCTGTCATTTTATGTGTTATACAAATTTAAGGTGTTTTATGCCTAAAAATGACCAAAATGTTGCATTTTTCCGGCGACGAAAACTGAATAATGGATTGAGCCAGATTCAAATTTATGGTTTTATTTTGTTGACATATTAGTTACAGAGAAAAATGCCTTTTGAGGAAATGGCCCTTGAAATTACGATTTCCCATATAAATCTATGGAGAAACATTCAATCAGTGCAATATTTAAACATATTATTGTGAAGATTAGGTATAATTTGAATTTTGAGGTGAAAGTTTATATGTTCAGAGACCAATCTGGGCCAAAACCTGAAAACTGAAAAAAAATAGTTTTGCCTGCAGTGTCTCCCACACAATCTCGGCAACTAACTTCTTTAACACACAAGCCTTCCATTGTACCCCAAACCAGATGAGGTTACTGCCACAGAATCGGCAGTAGACCCGATGATTAAAAAGTCCCGTGACAGTCACTGAGACTGACCATCGTTGGCGTCGCCAATTGCGACTACATTTCAAGTCTTTGCACAGGCCAAACATGAGAACGTGCGACGTTTCTTCTGCCCCTCTTCTGCACGTGACAGAAAATGTATAAATCACCCTCTCATTTACACCGGCAAAAAAGCGCGGCACTGGAAACGAGGAGCAAACGTGTGATTTCCATAACACGCCGCGCATTTAAAATCAGGTGTGGTTAATAGAGAGCGCTTGTGTTTGAAGCAGCTCTTCATTACGGTGAATGAGTGTGTGATTGGCCTGCGCTTTGATGTCACTTCACACCGGCAAAGGCAGGCAGGCAGGCGGCGGTTCGCTAATGAAGATCAGGAAACCGGTCGTCGGGTTCGCTCAGTGTCAGCAACTTTGCTTCTTTATTTGTTGTTGTTTTTTTTACATTAAAAGTTGAGCTGCTTTGAAGCGACGCACAGACTTCTCGCCGTGACACAAGTTGGATTGTGAATGTAATAACGGTGCATCTTCTCCGTTATTGACAATGTTTGGAATAACGCCTTTTAAAAGAACGACGTTATTTTTTCAGTAATGGAGTAATCGAATTCATTACTCTCCCCGTCGTTACAGCGCCGTTGTCGTTACTGTGTAAACAAAGTGGCATGTTACAATTCGACTGAATGAGGGGAAATGTAGGGGAAAATATGGGGGGAAAAACTTGAAAAAACTTTCAAGGAATAAACACATTATAAATCTGTTTCATGGTTCTATATGGCAAATATTTTAGTATAGGTATCGAAAAAAGTATCGTTCAGGTATCGGTATCGAAAACCAAGTATCGTTAAAGTATCGGTTTAAAAAAATAATGTAACGGCACCCAGCCCTATACGTCGGGAGTCCAAACAACAGCAGCGCCTGTGCGGTGGCTGAACGTGTTAAAGAGAAGAGCGAGGAGCCTCATTAATTTTCAGATTGGGGCTTTGATGTGTCTAATTGCTCTTAGCTTCCCAACTTCATTAGCGAGCGCGCTCCCTCAGCGGACCAGGAGCCGGTCCCCGCGGTTAGCGACGCCGAGCTTACCTGTGTATTTATAGGCCAGCATATGTGTTTTTACTGATGTTATAATCAACAATAATAACAACAACTGTAGTCAGTGTTTGTTTTGTAATAAATGCATCTGGCAAACATTAGCATTGTCTGTTGCTGGAGGAGTCTGTTACAGTACACATCTTGCATGATTCAGTATTGCAAACTCGGTCTCTATTAGCCGAGTTAATTATTCAACACTCACCATACTGCAGTATGTATAAATAATATCAATGGGGCAGCAATGGTCAGCTACGGAATGGGGATCAACACAATAATAATAATTTACCAGCAATGAACAATCACTTTGTTTTCTTCTAAGGAAAACAATAACTGCATTGTGGCAGGAGGGTTCCGATACAGTCCTTTTGCACAAAAGGCTGTTTTGTGACAGGCTGTATGCTAGCAGAATGCTACCTAAGATGGCACGGGCAATGTACCGCTTCCTACTTCCAACAGCAAACTGCTTAATGTAACTGGATGAGGAAATGTGGGCGACAATGGATCTCGAAGTCCTGAAGCTCTGTGTAGTAAGTAAGTACTTTGTTTGTCATTGTAAGATCGTACAATGAAATTGTTTTCAGGGTTAGTCCTGCTGCGACTGAGCCGCGCTGCCACTGGGGGTCAACCTGACCAGCATTCCCCGGAGGAAAGCTGGCTGGCTGCCTTCCGTGTTCCTCTGATCCTATGAAACAGTGCACCGTCTCTTGGATTAGTCCAATGGCCGCTGGCTGCTCTGCTTTGTGACGACAACACTGGAGGCCGCCATTGCTGTAGTACCGCCATATAGCCGCTAGTCCCCACTGGAATGCATTGCACTTTAGACACGTTAAAAAGCAACTTCAATGCCTAATTTTTTGGAACTGTCTAGAGCTAGATATTCCTCCTGTGATTACGCTGGGTTAGACACAATCAGAGGCACCGGGCTGGTTATCGTAGGATACATTTTTAGAAATCTCATACTTAATGAGGGTCGGACTGTTAGCATTGGAGCTGCGCGAGCTACACGTCACGCAAGGGCCGAGTCTACAGTGAAGATCCCGCCCTTATGCCCTTATTAGGAACATGCTTCGTCAGAGCTGGGGAGGAGGAGTCTGTAAATCCGCCATGATTTCCTCCCCGAACGTGGTCATTATGGTAAACGGGAAGGAGTGAGGAGGAGTTGTCTATTATTTGTATAGTCTATGGGTTAGTACCTATTTCAGAGCGTGGGGTCCTGCACTGGTCAGCTCCACCTCCTCCTTCCTCTTCCTCCTGTGCAGCTCCCTCTGCTCCACAACAGTCTTTCACCATCTTTTGGGAAGAGTTTAGCAGTTCATCTGTTTTATTCTCCAGTGAACGTCCATTAGCCAGAACACTAGAAGGCATGGGTGGCTTAGCTGTGAGTCTTGCCCGGATACCCCCTCGGTTGTCCCTTCCTTGTTTCCTGTTGCGCCTCTTGTGACACCTCCACTGCATTGCAGATGTGGGGGGCTCTTGGTGCCTCTTCAATGTTTCAGAAGAAGAAATTTGTTGGTCTCAAATGTATTTAGCTCATAAGCTAGCTGCTTGTTTACTTTTAAAAAGCTGCTTTCTTCAGCACCATTACGGACTCTCAGCCACCGAACCCCACAAAAACACGGCAAAGACGTACAAAAGCATCCAGCAAAACAATGTAGAACACTGTAGGTGGCTGCCAAATTGATCTCCTCTGACTTTTAGGAATTATAAGGATTATGCAACATCTCTATGGCAATATCAAGCCGGTTGGCATATGTTGCTCAACTCGTAAACTTCAGACTGACACCTCATTAGTACTGCTGATAATTGAGGAAAAACGTGGGCATATCCCCACTCCCATACGTTACAGTGTTGACTGATACGAATCATTATAGTGGTATATTTTCAGCCGCACTTCCTTGATTGGCTCCCCCTAACTGTCACTCCCTGTCATTACCTTCCATATTATAGCGTTTTAGCCCTCCTCTTCCGTGTAATTTATTGCTTTAACAACCGCTCTGTGCAACCTCTGAAGTTAAAAGCAGCACCTCATTACCTGCTATTGGCCGTCTAAAATGACAAAAATGTGCTTAAAAAAAAAAAAAAAACTTTGTGCACCCCTTATTAGGCTTGTGTTTGCCCAGGCAGATGAGAACACTGGTTAGGGGATTCACTTATCCTAAAAATACATGATGAAACAAGTTGAAGAGTGCTGGCATGGGTGTTTTTGGGGGGGGTCTTGCCTGGGACAGCAGGATCTAGCCTCATTAGTGAGCCGCGCTGAGGGCCCCCGAGTCTCTGCTCAGGCTGCGGGATTTGCTGACTGGTAAAAAAGAAGAAGAAGAAGAAAAAAAAGACACCTCTCTTCCCCCTTATTTCTCTCCAGCACAAACCTGTTTAGCCCGTTTGAAAACTCCAAGAGGGCCGTTGACCTGGGCCGCTTCGCCTGCTTGACCGCTCGGGGTCATTTCCTGGCTCGAGGGAAAAGGTAATTGGCTGTCGGGGCGCACTTGTATTATCATCGTTTTGTAAGTAGAAGAGGTTTACAAGAGCGTGAGGTGGCTTTTGGGGATTCAGCATGATCTTTGCACTGCTGAACACTTTCTCTTTATACCTCTAACCCCCCGCCTTAACCGAGGGCATTTTCTCCAATTCAGCTTTACCCAAATCGAAAAGCTTCTGGACTGGAGAGCAACAGTGTAATGCCTCATTTGAAACCTAAGACCTGCACAAGTGATCCTGACTTTTTCATCTCGTTTTTAGTCTTGTTTTGTTGTTTTGTTGAGTGGAATGATGGACTGAAAAGTGCTCCGTGAGATGTTCAAATCTTGGGAAATCTTTGTATAACTTAACGCTGCTTTAAACTTCTCCACAGTTTTATCCCTGACCTCTCTGGTGTGCTCCTTGGCCTTCATGATGTTGTTTAGTGACCAATACACTCTGACCATAGCTCTGAGGCCCTCACAGAACAGCTGGAATTATACTGAGAGTAGATTACGCATAGAAGGCCTCTATTTAATGGTTAGGGCAAGGTGTGAACTTTCTGCAGTCATTAGGAATGTTATAAAGGCAATTTAATGCACTCCGAAAATGCTGTATGAATACTTATGCACGCCCCACTTTTCACTTTTCTATTTTTTGAAAAATAACAGAATCATGTATCATTTTGCTTTCACTTCACAGTTGTCTGTTACTTGTGTGTGAACTTTCAGTAAAAAATTCAAAATAAAATCTTTATGTTTAGGGTTGTAAACATGACAAATTGTCCAAAAATTCAAGGTGTATTAGTAGTTACAGTACGAGAGGCACTGTACATGGGGATACAGTCGGGAATTGTGCGATTTGAATTTCGCTGACTCCGACAAAACCAAGATGAGACAATCATAGCACGGGAGGCGGGAGTTAACGGTGCGTCATCTTCCGTGCTAGGATTTCCCATCAAACACCTGTGCTCCTCCGGGCCGTAACCAAAAGAGTGAAGATGGCGGCTGCGACACAACGACCTTTAACCAGTGCCCTTTCTTCTGTTTTATATGAGCTGGTCTTGTCCTTAAAGCCACAGCAAGAAGCTTCTCTGAGGGCTTTCACCGGAACATTTACTCGACTGCACGTGTGGACGACAAACAATCATGGCGGAGGACGTAAACACAAAGCCTAGGTCGCTTTGTGTTTGATTGGTTCGCTCTCATACTAACTGTTAGCCTCGAGTCTTGATTTGGAAATTGCGTCCTCTTACCACAATTCCATACTGCATTTATAAATACATAAATAAAGTCAGTCTGGCTTTATACCAGGCTAAGCAAGACCACCGACCTTGTTTCGTGAATCACAGGAGACCTCGGAAGCTTTGAAATATTCACTAAATCTACCACCTCCCTTTTATAATACACAGACAGGGAGTTTACTTTGTCACAGTGGCAACTAAAAACATTACTAGAAGTTATTCGCGGCCACTATTCGAAGTGGCATACGGCCTCCTTTGCGACTTTACAGAATCAGGATCTATAAGCGCTGACCAAATGGCAAGAAAGTCACATCGTCATCAGCTTTTAACGCGAGGATTATATTTCTTAAACAATGTTAATGCGGCTGTTGGAAGGAGACAGTGATATAACAGCCCCAGGGGAGAGCATCACTCACAGAGACTTTTCTTTAGTGCCAGACTGACTCCCTGATGTAATCATATCAGCTCATAGATTAGACGGATCTTATTTTCACTATCTGATGGAGGCAGACATAATTGTGCAGCGCAGGGGCCTAGAACTGAAAAAATATGTGGATTATTGCGTTAAAGTGATTTAACTTTGACACCTCTCACCCCATCTATCAAATCCGTTTATTGGGTCATCTTTTTGCCAGTCCCAATTCCAAACAAGATAAGTCATCCAGCATGGAAAACATTTCAACAAGAAAAAGTAATGTTACAATAGTTTTAGTCAAGTAGTGAGCCAAAACAACAGTTAGGAGGAGGAGTCTCCACTTCTGACGTACTGCAAATCTACGAAGTTTCACCACAATATTGCACATCTCTCCGGTGGTGTAGGAGGATCAGGGAGGGCTCATTTCAGAGCTTGAAATCTCTCCCTTCAGACACAAAAGACTGCAAGTATCTATCCCTTTCCATTCCAAGGGTATGTCCGAACGTCTGCAATGTTGTAGTTTGAGTGTAAAAGTCTGATTTATGTTGGTATGCAGTCCCATTAATCATTTTAAGGTAAGACAACAAAACTTTACATCTATATAGTACGTAGAGGCGAAACGGCCCTGTCCTGGTCGCCTCCTGGCTGCTAGGTTTTTAAGGTTTTCCCCAACGCGTGTCTCCACAAAACCAGTCCAAGCATTGCACTGGTAAGTTAAGTTCCGTACATTGTAGAACCACATCTCCAGTTGACACGGTAAGAGACAATTTACCTCTAAAACCAGCAGCACCTTGGTTACTGATTTGGCCCTTTTTGTAGGGAAATGCAACATTCAACATAAGGTCACCAGCGCCCCCTATTGGCTGGGAGATCGTGTGAGCAGGAGCAACAAACAATTACAAAACAAAGACAGGGAGCCAAATCTAAACGTAAAAGTAATTCATTCATGATTTATGTTATGACAAATTGTGTCGAGCCATACCTAAAGAGGGGGTATTATGCTTTTTTCAATCACATAGCACCAGTCTATAGCATACTACAATGATGACGTAACCTTCTGTTGGTCTGTATATGCAGTAAATTAAAATAACTGCCTTGAATAAAATTGCTCTCTCAAAATGGCTGTACTGAACGTCTTGAAATAGGCCTCTGTCTCTTTAAGAAGCTTTCCGACACGCCCCCTTCAGCACACTGCTGTGGCATCTAAACAACACTACTGTGCGGGGAGGGGGCTCTGCTGAGCTGAGGAGCAGTGGTTGGTGGCTTGGCTGGTGACAAAAGGTCCAGAGGCGTCTCCAGGAGGTGGGGGCGTTCCTAAGAGGACTGAGGCATAGCTACACCTAAAATGGCTGCCGTTTAAGTTTTTAATGATTACTCAAAGATATGTGAATGAACCAAGGCAACACTCCAGGCATGTGTTTAATGAGGGAATGACATAATAACATGATATAAAGCTTGAAAAAGTCGATTTTACATAATACCCCCCTTTAAGACTTTCATAATCCAAAGTCATAAACCAGTTTATATCCCTTAACTCTGTCCAAATTACTTAAAAACGAAAACATTTTTCAACATTTAGAGGCGGTATTTGTAGGAGCCAAACTGTTGAAGCGAGACTGTCGAAGAGACTGTTTCTGTTGTCTATGTGAAGGCATGGACGATGGTCAATTGACAATAGTAAGAACTCGGGGCGACTGTGGCGCAGATGGTAGAGCAGGTCGTCTCAAGGTCAGGGGGTTCGAATCCCGCCTCCTGAAGGTGCATGCTGCCGTTGTGTCCTTGGGCAAGACACTTCAACCACCTTGCCTCCAGTGTCTGCGTACATGGGTGTGTGAATGGGTGAGTGGGTCCTTGCTGTAAAGCGCTTTGAGTGCCTAATGTAGGTGGAAAAGCGCTATATAAGTTGAGACCATTTACCATTTTACCAAGAAACAACCCCAGTTAACCAGTAACACCTGGGTTACTGGTTTGGCCCTTTTTGTAGGGAAATGTAACCTCAAACATAAGGGATCCACCCAGCGCCCCCTAATGGCGGGGAGAAAATGTACATTTTGGCCCCTACATAGTATATATCGATATGAAGATCTCATCACTTGTAGACTTGCTCACACTGGAAAGATTGATTCATTCTCCTTAAAGTTGCAATCAATACCCACCGTAGAGTTCTATTCCTTATGTATTGATTATGTTCTATACCACTTTCCACATTAGTACTATTTACATTGTCAAACCCATTGTCAATATACTCATTAATATAAAGTGCCAAACAATGGGGGTCGACCCGTCCCTCTCCGCCATTACCATTTGCCCTTGGCTTTGTAG
This sequence comes from Neogobius melanostomus, assembly GCA_007210695.1. Lineage (NCBI taxonomy): Eukaryota > Metazoa > Chordata > Actinopteri > Gobiiformes > Gobiidae > Neogobius > Neogobius melanostomus. The sequence continues at coordinate 5,572,450 of VHKM01000042.1, read as the reverse complement.
GTGAGGCGCGATGGCCTTGACTCTCCATATCGCGTTTGTTCTTGTCAACCTATGGGCTCGGCGTTCAAAGCCTCCTGCCGCGTATTTGCATCACAATTAGCCCAGCACAAGCATGAAACGGCGCGGATTCTCCCAGCCAATTTGACACAGCGTGGGTGAGTAAAGACACCGGCGGTATCTGATCATTTATTTATGATGCCTGTTGGTTTTATGGTGCGTGACGGCTCCTGTTAGCTTTGTTCATGTAGCGCCTGGTCTCTGTCTGTCTGTCTGTCTGTTTGCTATCGCCCTGAGGGAAGCCATGTTGGACACAGCAGCAGTGACACGCTCGCCTCCCCTGTACACGCGAGTGGCACAAATCGACTATGACAAGTGGCACTCACAAGGTGGCTGTCCCGAAAGCAGTCTCCAAAGAGGACTGTTTGAAAAAGAAAAAGCTAACAAGAGCTCCCCGAGCAACTACAAAACATTAAAAGGACTTTTTGTCAAATTAGGACAACAATGGAGTCAGTCCCATGAAGTTTCTCTGAGCTTTTTAAAGTCTGTTACTTTCAACAAACGAGTCCTGGTCCTTTTTGTGGACAAACTGTCTTCCCTGCCTTCCCCTTAGTGTTAGCATCTTTTCTAGTTTCTTGATCTTTCTTCAATTCTAAACACTTCTTGTTTGAGTGCTGCAGTGGAAGCGGGTATAAGCACTCTTTATTCCCTCTTGCACAGTCTGCTTATAAATTGCGATATGATTTCTGTTTCAACACATACAAAAACATACATTTCTCAATATGTTTAGAATTTGCTCACAGCATTTTTGCTTCCCCCAGTGCAGGAGCTAAGCTAAGCTGTACATATAAAACTTCCCTTTCAATAATTTACGATTTGTTCATCAGCATCTTCAGGGATGTACTCTCTAAAACTACTAGCATGCTTGTTGACAAAAAACATAACAAAATAGAAACCGTTACTCTGCAGACATTATTTCATCTCTAAACAAAAGCTGTTCACAGGAAATCCCCACCGTGGCTCTGAACAATTCATGAATCAGTAATACAGTCTGTTTATTTTCACAAGTTATTTTTTCCCTTTAGGTGTTAGAAGAGTACATCTGCGGAATCACAAGTGTTGTAATACTATAGAGGCGGTGATGTAAAATACGGTAAATACTATATAGGTTGTTTCCCAAAGCCTATAGGGCTCTACGGTGTTGCGTCACAAATGAAGCGGAGGTGAATACAGCGCTCTCACTTCATTGAAAACAATGCGAGATCCTTGATATTGGGTGGTTGTTTGAGAGGATTTATTGAGGTGAATAATTGTCGGATTGTGATGAAAAGTGATTTGATTACCATGATAACCTGCCTACTGAGGCAAAAGTCTGATATAAACAGAAATTGTACTTGTTTGTTTGAAATGTCTGTACAAACTGCCATGAGGTCGCCTAGTACGCGTTGCTAATGCATCGTAACTTTGTGTTGAATTTCACGCATTTATGTTTCGCCTTTCGGGAAATAACCATGATCTAAGTTAAACGTAATGCTGACGAGAAAATGTTTTAGAAGCTTTTAGGTGACGTTCTGTCTAGTTTATTCAGCTTTAGATTTAGCTAAAGCATGACTTAGCTAACACATGTCATGACATTAAACATTTGATTAACAATTTATTTTATGTTTAAAGCAAAGTAAATGGTAGAATTTGGAGCCTGATGTGTCCGGCACAGTTACGTTAAACTTTAAAACATAATCCACACAATGTGTTTAGATCTGCAGACGTCGATTCTAATCATAAAACTTACTCAGTTTACAAGATTGAAGCTGTAGTTCCGACAAAATGGAACATCCGACCGCACAACAGCTTTTAGGCCGGATTTACTGAGAAAAACTAAATTTATCGAACACAATCACAGGCAAAAACACTGTTTAATACCGCCATTGTTTTCACCTCCACATCAGCGGCGTACCCGGATGGTAGAAGAGCCCTATAGGTACCTTGCTTTGCCTTGGTCTGATGTGGGCGTGGTCAAGCATCATCTTCATGTCCTCCAGACAGCATGTGGATAATTTCCCAAGGATAGTGTGTAGCCTTTGCTAAAAGTTGGATCTGGTTTACGTGACTTGTAAAAGCATTTTAATTCCACTTTTTAATAAGAAATATGCTACTTTGACTTATTGAATGGTTGATATGAGGCTCTTTCAAAGTGTTATTAAGAATGGGTTTTAGTCTACCTTTTGATTTTGATTTAGTATTTATTAGCTAACAAAAACGCCTGGAGATTTCAGTCATAGGCGTGATTATCTTTAAAGTGCATATGACACATTAGACACGTTTTTTGCTAAAACATACTTAACACAATTATATTTAAGATTTTGCTAAACATGTTACCCAGCTTTCTTTAGTTTGACCATTTTTGTGATGTTTATTGTTTCACTTCCTTATTGGACAACGACAGGAAGTGACATAGATAGAGGACAACAATTTTAAACTGTTGCCGTGCCAACCATGTTTTGTCAATGGGAAATGAGTGAGCCAAACTGCTATGGAACTTTACCTCTACCTATGTCACTTCCTGTCAGTAACTTGAAAATTCAAATAAAATACACTTTTATTCCCAATATTTCTTCATTAAAATAGCTGCTTCACTGAAATAAAATAATTATTACTTACAACAAATGTTATCCATCTAAATAAGTCATATCTTCCTTTTTTTTCATTTTGTGATGTCACTCTCATTCCCTTTAAAGTGTGTTCCATTAGCCTTTCTTTTTGGTGCAAGGCAGGACACTTGCCTTTGGACTAAAAGGAAGGGAGTTTGCAGGCACTGCCAAGTTCAAAAGCGAGGCACTGAGGGTGATTCCGAAACCGTTAAACTATAGCCCCTATGTCCTAACCCGAGCTCCTGATCCTTAACCTTTCATGGGGTCAACTGTTAGAATGCTTCAGCAGCATTTGCCCAATTCGACCGTCCTTACCCAGGGGAAGGGGAAGTGACATCACCAACAGCCACTCGTCAGTAGCCTGGAAAAATCCAGACTCACCGCTGTACCAGCGAGTGAGTCTGGTCACCGTTGCGTCAAATTCATTTCCCACAGCGGTACATACGCAAGCAAACAGGAAGCGGAGTAAACCAATCAGCGAAGGGCGGGCGTCTGCCATTGATGCGGTGTTATTAGCGTTTTTGCGTTAATATTTGCGCAGGATTATGAATCACGAAACTCACCTACTGTCGATGTGTTTTTGGTCATTTACCGCCGATTGGAGACACGCTTTCTCTCTTTCGTGCGTCGTTCGTAGATTGTTATTGAGGGGACTTCCGCGTCCCGTGAGTGACGCTGCTCGCTAACAACACGTCACGGCAAATAAACAAATCTGATTGCACGTGAACGGATTGATTTTGCGGAAGCCGCGAACGAGGGCAGGGTGACCAGACTGATCCCCCGCTGGATAAAAAAATACAGAGGGGAATCATTCTGGTCTCACCAGGCTAGCTCGTCAGTGGAATATGTTGCCTACAGAGCTGATAACAAGCACAAACCTTTACACGTTCTCACGCCTGGCAAAGAAATGGCTTTTGTCAAATCAAACTTGCACCCACATGTGACCGAATGTATGTATATGTGTGTGTGTTCTGAGGTCTATAAGAGTAGACCTGAGTAAATGAAAGGTGTGTATAAGAGTTTTTATCTGATTGTTGTGCATGTGAAGATTTGCTTTTACTATTATGAACTTGGTCAATGTAAATACCATTATCCATGTATGCATGATGTTTTTATGTATTTAACTATAACATCAGCCTGCCCAGGGTGGAAATTAGCACTTGAGCTAAAACCTGGTACGATGCATCTCTCCCCTTGAGGTTAATGTTTATTGTACACTGTCCCTGTTTCTCTAAATAAATAAACTAAACTAAACTAAACTGTTTTTCTTCTTCTTTAAAGTTCAGTGCAGGTCAAACAAAAGCGCATGCCGCCACCTATTGTATTGCATATGCAAAAACATAGTGTCCAAATAAAGACACTTAAGGAGAAAAATTGGCGCCAAATTGGCGTTAGACCTCGTAACAATTTAATGGTTTTGGAATCAGCCCTTGACTTTGGGAAAGAGCCCACAGTGAGTGGCAAAGCAGATTGGTATTTGCTGTCAAATAAGATCAAAAATAACGGTCCAACTATATCTTTGCTTTTGCCAACAACTCATATCATCCAACAACATCTCGAATACCTGATAACTTCACAGTCTGTTGAGTAAGTCGAGCCGCAGCCCATCGCGAGTGTTCTGGGGTACCTCATGTGAACCTGTCTCCATTCAGGCGGGCCTCCATTCCCCTGGCACTCCACTTAATGAGCGCAGAGATGCTGTTTTCACTGCAGTGTGGGCGGGACTATAGTTTGAAGTTAATAATCTGCGTCTTGTGTTTCACCAGCGTTACATAAGTTATAACAAAAAATAACAAAGTTGCTATGTATATGTATATATGTATATATATATAATATATTAACGTTCTTCTTTTCTGGGCTTCACTGCACATACTGAATTTTAACCTGGCACTGATAAGCCGTATATTCCAACATCTTCCTATAAGACAGTGCCTTTTAAGATGTTGAACATACAGCAGCCATTTTGCACTTTACTTGGACAACTTTACTGATCACAGAAGGCCCAACAAGAGCAGTGATGTTGGAGATTCTGTCCCAGTCATCTATTGCCGTCATTGTGACTTATGGTGATAAACTTTGACGACAGAATCACATCATTAGGATTAGTGACGGCTGGTGGTCTTTCAAACAGGGAGACCTCATGATATGTTCTATTCTTCATCACAGACCTGTATAAACCTGCACCAACATTCAAACCCTACATTTTTCACACTCAGTCTTTTGTGCATACCTGATTTATTTAGGCTTTTGACTCATTGTTAAAATCAAAATGTTAAAATTCAACAGTTGAATTAGGCTTAATATTCAGGGAAAATGTAAACTTATACTACATGAGCGAATAAACCAAGTCCAAAACAGGGTTTAAAACAGGACAAAACAGAACTTGGACTAAACCAGAAAATCTGGGACTAAACCAGAAGTTAACCAGGTCCAAACTAGGTCCACATTTGGGCTAACTCTGAGCTGTTGTGCTTGTGTCATGATGTAGCTATATTTGGCTAATAGTAGCTAAAGCAGGAGGAGCTAACGCCAGAAAACATGTTTTACTCTCCATTTAAGTCTCTTATCCCACAAAAGAACATTATTCATAAAGCTTCCATAAAACATGTCGTTCATGACTGAACTAAAGTCCATCCCTGTCATGTTGGTCTCAACAACTTCAGTTTCCTCTTATAACTTCACAATGACAGCAGCTAATGCTAATGCTAATGCTGCTCTCATAGACACGGAGCAGGAGCATCAGGAGGCGGAGCCGTTTCCCCCCCATTTTCCGGGGGTAGCCAATCAGCATTCAGCTGGGGTGTGACAACCCGTCCTCTGCTTTGATGCCAAGCCAATCAGAGGCTGCATTCTAAAAAGCGAGCATCAATGGTATTTCCCATCGAGCTTCTATCAGCTGTGAGGGACAGGGAGGCAACACTGAAACACCTGAATAACACAATTTAACACACTCTATGGATTAATCATGACACAAAATAAAATGTATTTAATTTAGCAATTTGTTTTGGTGAAATTTTGGGGTTTCACTTGTAGTCAACGAGGAGCTGCCACTGATCAGTATCACTACACAGGACAACAATACTATCCATAAATGATGAAACGACCTCACACCAAGACGGCCCCAAGTTTGATTCCCATTGTGGGTGGGGACTACCGTGTGGAGTTTGTATGTTCTCCATGTGTGTATGTGTGTGGGCGGGTTTGCTGATACAATAGTGCGCCACTTTGGCCGCATCGACCCAAAAACATGCACACAGGTGGGTACTTCAGACCAAATTTCTGGCTTAATATTATAAACGGGGGCCCCTGTCCTTCTGTCAGTTGGAACAGATCGAGACTCCGCTCTCCTCACTTTTCTCTCTGTCCGCTCTGCTGAAGGAATAGCCGGTCAAAAGGGCCATATAATTCTTTCGGAGCCAAAACGTTAATAGTATTTTGCAGTCGTAGAAATGTGGGTGGAAGGATGGATCAACACAAGTACAAAAGTGTAACAGACACCCTACCTACCTTTTGTACCCCTTAGGGATGTCTTGCTGCAGTATAGCGACTAGTTCTATGTAAAGATTCAAATTTCGGTGTCATAGCAGTAAAAACCCATGCTGTGTGAAATACGCTGTTGGATCATCCCTCCTGGCACACTGACCGGGCCAAAGTTTGCCGTGGGCTCACGCTCAGATGATGCAAGGGAGTCGGAGAAAGTAGCCCGGCCGCGAGTGGAAAGGTTTCGCTTAGAGGCGGCTATGTAAAATTGAGGGCGTTCATGTCATTTTCAGCTCTGATTGCATGAGGTAGAAAAGTAGAAGATTTTCAGATTTAACCTATAGAAATGGAAGCGTTACGTAAGGCTTGGACATGAACTTGTAAACTTTCATTTCCACGTGTATTGTGCAGTCTGTCGGTTTGCAGAAGCTAGGCATTCAAAAGGTTGTTGGATTCAATCTTGTTAAGGCCTTAACCTCACATTCACCTTACCTTACCAAGCCTTTCATTAATTATACTGATATAAATGACAAAACTCCACTCTTTTACTACTGTAAGCTATATTAACAGTTTACCCTGTAATACTATGTAATGAATGGTGAGATGATTAAAATGGCCACCCTTCAATCTAAGTGGTTTGCATTTATTCAAGCCATTGTGTCCTTCTAATGTTTTTTTTTTTTTGGCTGCAGCAAACCGTATGAGAATTGCATTTTCTCTTCGCTCATGCATTAAACATATTAACAGCTTGTCCACACTTGCATGCTAAACACTTTTTTCCCGACCGGACACTTAAGCATTCCGCCCAAGACAATACATTTTCTGGCACAAGTCATCGTAAAGTGTATATCCACTTTCATGCCATCTGAATCGATTTATTGACCTTACCCTTGGACAGCGCTGAATATTCAGGTTATTCAAATAGTTGCGGGCGTAACATGCGCAATAATGTAAATCAGAGAAAAAACTCCATGAAATGCAAATATGCGCGGTGACCTTGCCCAGCGGGGGAAATACAAGAAAGACAGAGATGTACTTTTGTCAACAGAAGCGATAAAAAGGACAAGAAATCCTTTGTGAGACAGTGGAAACTAAATCTTTATTCCTCTTCTAATCCCAACCAGCACTGTGAGCACTAAGATTCTGTGAGATTCAGTGTTTTAGTCGACGTAATCTGCAAATTCACTGACAGTGGGGTCAATAATCTGGTAAAGTCTGGTTAGGTATTGCCCCAAATATTGTGCACGAGTCATTCTTTCTAACCCGCAATCTATACTGAATCTGTTATGTCTTTTGTCTTTTGTCTGTCTTATGCATGTTTGCCAATTCCTATCAAATAAATATGACAGTTTACACCAGTGCATCATGTCTTTGTAGCCATTTTTTTTGCTCTGCGAGTCTATTTGGCCGGGGAACTCAATTTAAGTACAAGCGCTTACAGCCTTTACCTTAAAAAAGGTTGGAGCTGCTTAACCTGACAGCGATAAAAACATCTGAATTAATAAGCCACATAATTACTGCAGTTTTAGGTTTCTTGGTGTGAGGGCTGTACTGTCTACTCTCAAGAGCCAAAAACACTGCTTTACAGCTTGTATTTTTGAGCTGCTTTATCATGTAATTTCAGAAGTAGCTAATCATTGTTGCCACAGATTACGTGAGAAAGTAATCTGATTGCAGATTGCAAAATGTAATTTAGTTACTTTACTGATTACTTGATTCTAGAAGTAACTAAGTTAGATTACATGTTACTTTATTAGTTCATCAGCTGCTGACATCACCTCCCCCACCTCAAAATACAAATGACAACCGGTTTTGCCAATACTCGCGTTATTTGGAAGTGAATTTTAACAGCAACATCAACAAAGCTGCCATAGATTCAGAAAAGTGACACATTTCCATCTATCTCCTCCTCTATTATTGTTGTTTATGTCGTGTGTTGTCTTCATGCTGAACATGTGACTTGTCCACGAGACTCAAGAAAAAGTATATATATTTCTCCTAAAAAAAAAGACAGAATAGTAACTCACAGTGACTTGGAAAAGTAACTTTAATCTGATTACTGGTCTGGAAAAAGTAATGTGTTAAATTACTAGTTACTGAAAAGAGTTGTCAGATTAGTAATCACTGTAATTAACAATATCTGCTCTCTGGATTTCAAATCTTATAAATCTTTGTCAGTATAATCGAAACTTATCTGCACAGATCCACACAATGGCGGTGCTTTGCTTCTTTCTGACATGCGTGGCAACACACCGTGCGTCTAAATACTGTAATATTAACAAACAGAAACACAGATTTCCTGATTCATTGGGGATCGAGAGCCCACACGCGTGCACACTCTCCCACTCACCCCTCTGCTACAGGTTAGAGCTGGAGTGTAACCGGAAATTAAAAATCTCTCTCAACGTATACAGAGTACATGCCTCAAGAGAGCGATGTGGAGGAGTCGGATGTAACAGTAGCACATGGCATCGATTAATTGCTTCAAGAAAGACAAACAATAATGGAGGGGAAAGAACCAAACTAAAAAAAAATTATATGGAATAGCAAAGTGGCGTAACATGAGCATTATTTGTGGGAGTACACAGAACTTGACCTCCTTGTCCAAGATCGTAATATAGATGTTATTTTTTAATGTAAACATACACAATTTATGGAAAACTGCCGGTCTCCCGCTCGGCATCGCACAAATGAAGGCTATTATGGTGATGGCGGGGAATAAACAGGGCTGTGGGTGTACAAATTGTCGATGGTTCGGATTGAGAGGGGCTGACCTGCTTCACACCTGACTGACGAGAAGACGTGCAAGACTAGAATATTAAGTCCAGAGGAACCCAGGAAAAAAAGAATGCAAGGAGAAAAGGTGAGATCTCCTGGTACTATTTCCATCCTCCATGTTGATTTAAAGTTTTCTTTCTTTCATTTTTTTTTTTTTTTTGCTCGAGCTGCAGCTGCCATACAAAGCCCACAATGTGCTTTCCATCTGCGCCATTCACCTCCGCACAAACCACCATAATTGTTCCTCGCATTGGAACTTTTGATCGAGAGTCCATCGGCACTGGGCCAAAGCGAAGCCATGGAAAGAATGCAGGCTCGGTACGTCTGATGAAAAGGATCTCCCATGGTGAAAGCAAACAAGTTAGTGAGCAGAGGTCTGACACTAAAAGGCCTCAGCCAAATAGCTTTTAACCAAGCTCTATTGTATTGTATTGTATATCCTCTTCACAAACATTTCTTTTTTTGTATCCGGCATGCACTCAAAACACCAGCTCACTCTCATCCATACTGCATGTCAATCCATGAAGTTCCTTGGAGCTTTATAGTATATAGACCAATGGTTCTCAAACTTTTCACACCATAAGCACCACTTCCAAATTCCACCTGACTAGATCAAGATCCAATCAGGACTAAACAGGATATAAAAAATAAGACAGGGCAAATGTATTTGTATCATGCATACTGGAACTGTGCTGCACACGAATCAAATTGTTAGAATTAAATTACGATCAATTCTAGCCAACAATCGCAAATGACCCCAGTACTACCTGGAGAAGCCCAAGCATCTCAGTTAACACAGTTTGAGAACGACATAATTCACCAACTTGTTTTTCCCTGAATGGTCTTACTCTGTTTCCTTTGCTGCAGTATAGGAGTAGGATTGTGTCTCCTGCTGTTTTTCAATGAAGGTTCTTGAGTCATCTTCTGTACTCTGGAGTTGAAGTCTCTCATCCAAAAGGCTTCGTCAGCGAACGTTCGAGACTTAAACTACAGAGTACAGAGGATGACTCAAGACCCTTCATTGAAGATGGACAACTCCATGAGAGCCTGCACAGACATCTCCTGCTGTGGTTTTGAATAACTGCATTTTATAGCATCTTAAGTACAGGTTTAAAAAGCCTGAATAAGGGCAATATATGAACAGTTCGAACTCCATTCAGCTTGACTCCAGTGTAAAGACTTGCATATCTGGTAATTGTTCTTCATGTTTCTTCACAATCCAGGCTAATAATGGTTGAGGGCATTGCAAGAAATTATCCATGCCGTTTCCATTCAATACAATTACAAGATTAAGCCCAAGGAAGCCTGGGAAAAGCGTGTAGCAATACAGTACAAGAGAATAGAGTGCGAGGGCATCAGTTCCAAACCAATAACAGCACGGCGAGAGCCAAATGATCAAGAAGCAATATAAGAAAGTTGAGGCAAACACATTCACAATCCCGCCATCCTCAGACCTGCCACTCAAGAGTTTAGTTACGCTTTGCAAACTTTATTTTGGGAGCATGGCTGTGTTGAAATTCAAACCCCAAAGTCTGCAAATAGTTGTTTCAATGTATGGACAGCAGACGTATTAAAAGCGCCAGGCGATGAGGCAGAAGGCACCGCGGCGGAGAGATGATGAGCTGACAGACGGCCGCCGGAGCGCGGGTATATGGTGCGTCCTTGGAACATGTGTCGGAGCGAAACGCAATAATTGTCTCCAGTGGAACAGAGAAAGTGCATCTCTCGCGGCGGGAATTGACAACAATGATTTATTTACATGTCTTCAGAGTCCTTTACCCAACGCGACTTCCCCGTCACGTCGCCTTTCTCTGTCACATCTGTCATGCGAAACGCGACTTCAACCCCGTCCCGCAATTCCTCATGTCGTAATTCCACGGATGATGAAGTGCCAGTTTTAATGCACTGTCCTGTTTGCCGTCTGGCAAACAGGACAACAAAGTCGGAGGATGAATGAGTGAAGTGCTCGGTTCACGTGTCGATGGATGTGCACGTAATGATGCGTAGTTACGGGTTTCTCCACTGTAGAGTACAAGCAAGGGTGCAATGATCCCCGTCTATTAAGCATCTCATGTCTGGGAGCCATCACTCTTACTGTGGATTAACAGACGGCATACGTAGTAAATCTCCTGTTATTTAGATGTCTTTTGCCCTTGTCTAGTAAGTTTGTGCCTCATGCAGTGTTCTACTATGTGTGGCTTGATTAAAACAATGAAAAGAAAAAGGAAAGGACTTCACATGGAACTTTCACATGGAAACAATATAATACCCAATCTTTGTCAGAGAAAAACAATGGTGTTCGAGAGGATGGATAAAAGATAGGCATGAGTTTGGATGTCTTATGCCGGAGAAGTTTATTTACCATCAGTGTGGGACCTGGAGACATGGATTCCAGACATTGCTCTAGTCTTACCATTCAAGTCTGCCTATGCTTCCACAGGAAGAGGGAGAAATACCCTTCGTCGTGCGTCATACTGATACGCAAGCAAAACATTTAGTGGCTGAGGGCAGGCGCTTGATCCCCACAGTCAAGACTACGATAGAGATACGACTGTAGAGCATGACCCAGTATGATAAATAGCTATTTCATTTTCTTCTCTAACAATCTTCACAATAACATGTTTAATGATAGCACTGATTCAATGTTTCTCTATAGATGATGTTGGCAAATTGTCATTTCAAGGGCCATTTTCTCAAAATGCATTTTTCTTACATTGTGGCGACAATATCTCCATGAAAGTAGCAACACAGACTTCTTTTCTTGGATGTAACAATATTTTTGAAGGTTTTTCCAGAGGCAGTTTTTTTATATATCTTTGAATAGCTTTGAATCTAAAAAAAATGTATGTATTAAGTAACATGAAACATGCTATAGGCTAAAACCGGTGGGCACATCTTGAGCTTGACCTCGACAAATTTCCCTACGGATCAGTGCAGATAAGTCAATACAAATCTCTATATGTTTTTGACTGTGCAGTGCTCCTAACAACCGACAGCCTATAGCGTCTTCTTTTTTTTCATGGAGCCATTGCCCACTTATCTATCACATAAGGATTCTGCATGGCATGAAAACAGAAGGATCCAAATCAAACATGCCTGTAACGAAGCAATAACATGCCGCCGAGAGATGCTTTGTACGCACGTCACCATGGGAACAGCGACTGGGAACATACAGCTACAGACGGCACATTACGTCGCTTGAAGAGGAGGGGACGAGCCGACAGGAAGATGACGCTGGGACCGGACTGGCACACGGTGTACTTTGAGGAAGCAGTGATGACACGGGACGGGCTGACAGAGTGAGACCTCTTGTCTGCCGCCGACGTCTGTAATTCTGCATAAAGCGTCCGCTCGAGACGGCGTTAACAACATGTGCTGACAGTAAACGGTCGCAACTATTTCAACTTTACGTTTATTGAAGCCTTTCAGCACTGGAACCATATAAAGAGGGCAGCTCTGAACCCAAAAGGTCTGTTAGAGGCTGTTTCCCAAAGCCTACAGTAGGTACCTTGCCTTGTCTTGGTGTTGAAGGCGGTGCCTCTAAAATCACAAAATTAAAAGGAAGTGTTTCATCCAGGGGATTGGATGAAAGTAGTTATATTTTTAGCAACTAAAAATAAATGAATACAAAGCAACCAGAGATGATGAAACCGATCTGAAAATATAAAAATATAAGTCAAAAGGGGGACTATAAACTTTAGAAATACAAATTTGAAAGTGAGTTAAATTCAATGCCCATGAAACAAATCAAGTCCTTTGCTGCTCCGTGAAGCAGTGAAATTTGCTGGAATGATTACATTTTTCTATTATTGATTAAAAAGACAAAAACCTAAAAATGTATTATTTGACTAAATGATGGCAGAAACGTAGCCTTTTTTTTTTTGTAATAAAAAGACACAAGTAAAAACTACACTGGCTGCATTGAACAAGTCAAAGCATGTATTTTTTCTTAAAAAGTGTAATTTAAAGTGGAACTAAGTAACTTGTTTACCTTAATAAATCTTTTTTGAAGTCCCTCTGGTGTCTCTGGCCAGAAATCCACCTTTGCAAACTTTCCTGCCTCCGACCCAAGCGCCACTTTAGCAGTGTTTACAGCGAAGTTTGAGTGAAAAAAATTATCTCCATTGTGTCATTGAGTTGTGCCACAATGTACAATATCCCTCTCTCCCTCCCCTCACGGACAATTAATGAGTAAAAAAACAAAAACAAAAACGCAACATGCTACGACACCTGCAGTGGAACTGCATGAGTAACATGAGTTACTTAGTCCTGCTTTAAGTGCTTTAACAAGTCCCACAAGCCCGCGCCACCTTTTTTATTTTCGGATAACGAGTGATGATGTGGCTGCCTGACCACGCCCACATTAGACCAAGGCAAGGATATATATATATACTGTATATATATATATATATATATATATATATACACATATACTGTATATGGCTTTGGGAAACAGCCACTGTGTTCAGACTTTCCATGCAGTAATGTGCAATGTTTTCCTTGTTCTTCTGTTTCTTTGGCAAAGTGCTATGATTGCTATTGAAGTAATTTACGACTAGAAATGGAAATGAACTGTATGAAGGAAGTAAAGCACTTAGTTGCATTTTGGCTTTTGTTCAAGACAGATCAGAATGTGGATGCAGATCAAAACAAACCCCTTTCCAATCATTTTAGGAGTCCTCGACGGTGCGACAGTGGCACAGATGGTAGAGCGGGTCGTCTCATGATCGGAAGGTCAGGGGTTCGAATCCCGGCTACTGCAGGTGCAGACTGTCGTTGTGTCCTTGGGCAAGACACTTCACCCAATGCCTATGTGTGAGTGGTTGGTGGTGGTCGGAGGGACTGTTGGCAGCAGCCTCACTTCTGTCAGTCTACCCCAGGGGAAACTGTGGCTACAAATGTGGCTTACCACCATCAGCATGGAGTGAATGGACCCCCCTCCCTTTCATGTGTGAAGCGCTTTGACTTGTGTCATATGAAAAGCGCTATACAAATAAGCTTCCCTTCCCCCTTCCTCACAGCCAGACTTCTATCACTAACACTATAACCCTGCCTTTTCGTTTTAGCTTTTTTTCTTTTTTGTATCAGTGTTTTATGTCTGTCTCCTGCTTTTGTGCGTGAGCAAGACTGCGTTGTAATTGTGGGCCATCTGCCAACAAGCCGGGATTGTATATTAGCCAAAGTGCGCCAAGACTTTTATTCATTTTTATTCCGATCGTCAAGGTGTTTACAGGGCAATATTTCCAAGGTTGCGAGGTCCCTCATTAAACACATTTAGCCACAATAACAACACAATTTGCCGGTCAGGGGTCTCTTCCCGATGCTCCGGATCCATCCCATAGGTCAAGCCCGGGCCGCATTTCTTTCGCAAATCAAACTATTTCTTCTGGCAGATGGTGTTATTTTGGAGCGAATCCAAGACAGGGCTTTAATAGAAGACATTATACAGCGGTAAGGGGGGAAAAAAAATAAAATCTCTCTTGTATGACACAGGCTCATTGGCATTCCGTCGTCGAGCTGGTTCCGTCGTACGCCGCTCACTTTTACCTGCCTCTCACAACAGGAGCGCAGTGTTTTCTGGAGCATATAGGCACAGAAAGTTTAAGTTGTTTGCCCATATGTTTTGTTCGGCGTTTTCACACAAAAGCGCCGACAAATGAAAGCGCAGGCATTTTTCTTTTTCTACTCTGCTAAAGTTGAATTCTCTCGGGAGTGGGAGAGAGTTTTTTTGGGGGGGGAAACAAAGTAAAAGTATAATTTAAAACGTCAATTCATGCAGGGTTAATACTACTACCGGCACTTATTTATTTAATTCCGCTTTCCCCAGTTCTTTACAGATTTGTTTGGCATCGTTTTCATGGCAGATGTCCTCTCTGTAACAACCCTTTACTCGATACGAAGAGACACATCTATATCTGTTTATTACATTCATGTTTATTCAATACGTATGTGCATTTGTTTACTTACTTTTTTTTTTCCATTTTTCTAGAAACGTTGAATCTCTAAACTGCTCAAAAACACCTGCTTTCTAGTCACGTCACACTGCTGCTCATCATAAAGGTTCTTAAGTTCTGAAGACTTTGCTCAAGCTATCTGCCAAGTAGGGCAAAGTAACACACAAATATACGGTATATATACTCTCTTCGATGGAATAATATATCGTTCCATGATTGCTGTATCTGAGTCCTAACCTTGAAAGGTGAAAATCAGTTCAATGAATTACCGCCACAATCACAATCAAGTGCAGAGATAAGTTAGACTGCAAGAATTTCCGAGGAGGCAGTGACATATAGTACATCACCCTGCTTTGTGTTTCTAGATAAACCATTGTCACAGAACTTACAGGAAACTTCCAATTGAAAAGATGAAGAGAAAGTTCATCACAGCAGTGCGTCTGCCTGTGACCGTATCAGCTCAGATATAGGCATGGGTTTATCGGGCTGGGGTGGAGTCGTTAGGTCCCATTTGCAAAGCCCTGCTGCTCGCAATGACCAGTGCATGAAAGTACCATTTCCATAGTCGGTTACACTTTATTTTACACTACCCTTGATACATTGTACCAACCAAATTTAGTACAATGTACAGTTCAACAATCTGTTACTTTTAGTAGGTACACAATGGAATTTTTAGTAGTGTGGAGGTACATAATGTAAAAAGACGTAAGACCCTTAAGGTTAGGGTTAGAGGGTCTTATATCTTATTACAATATGTACTTCCAAACTACTTATACACATTATTCCATTGTGTATCTAACCCATCGGTACAAGTTATTACACATTGTTAGCACATTACATTGTACTCAATTTGGTAGGTACAATGGCCCTCATTTATCAACATTGCGTAAAAAATGATGTATGCGTAGGTGTATTTGCGATATACGCCAGAGGGCGCGTGACATTTATGAACCTGTGCTTTCCGCTCAGATCTTATCGTACGCAAGCGCTGCTGATAGTAAATGCCACGGAGAAATCCTAGCGTCATTTGAATGAAACGCCCAAAAATATTCATGTTTGAGGAGGCCTCGCCCACGGGTTTTACGGCACGCACGCACGAAACACGGCAAAAAAAGAACATTTCTCCAACCAGGAAATGATAAATATTGTTTTAACATAACAAATATGATATTTTTGCGCATGAGGAAGATTAAAACATCTGTCAGTAACCCACGCTAACCTTATAGCCAATCCAAGATCACATTTACTAAATTAAAAAAAGAGGGGGGGAAAGAAATAGGCTAATAATAAAAAGTGACCTTTATAAGCTGTAGGCCTAAATAGCCTATATAAAAAAAGGGTATAAAATTAGACCACATTAAAAAAAAAGTGTGGATATAACGCTGCAGTACAGACTCTGGACCATGATCTGAACCAGCGAAAAGCAGCTGTCAGCTCCGGGGACTCAGCGCTGGGGCCGGGCAGAACTACGCTCTTTCGGCCTAAAGCAGAGCTTTCCTCCGGGAGGAAACAGGTGCGCGGAGGGCTGACAGCCTAACGAACCCGTCCGGACCAAAGACAGCCCTACGAGACCTGCTTCGATCATTCCCCTGCTGAGAGGAGAGCGCGCGGTCACCAGACCCTGTGAACAATAGTACAATAACAAATAAAGCACTTACTTATTTACTTATACAGTTTGCATGGACCTTAACAATAATATGTGTATCCCCACAGAGTTACAATACCTTACAATATAATTACGCCCTGTGAAAAGTCTTTTCACCTTGAGTTACCTTTACCATTTTGCGATTGGCCCTTTGAGACCCCGGCTGGCCTGACCTACAGCACATCCCTGTTGAGATCACTGAAAACCCAGACCATTCCTCTGCTAACTCTCCAGTGAGATTGATGAGCTCTCTGTGATACCAGTCATCGGGTGCAGGGCCCTTGTGCCTGGAGATGGACAGGAAAATACAAACGAAAATACAAAAAAGCACCTCAAGGACACCAATTTTCTCTGCCTCCGGCCCAAGTGGCCTGTAATTCTCCGTGGCAGCCTCCAAAAAGCACTTGTTTCACCATAACGGCTCAATTTCACTGAATGATTTCCAGTTGGAAAAGTGCATTTGATTTGCTGTATACAAGTTCTAACCATGTTTTATCCATATATTTTTATGTAATTTAACAATATTATTGAATGTCATAAAAATATAGTTATTTTTACTTCTTTAGGTCTATTTGTATTTCGCATGCATACGTTGTTGTTGTTTTTTTATTGCGTCATAGGCAATATTATCTCCCTATGGTGTGATGCAGTAAAACTCCAGACAACACAATCATTCACACGGTGATTCTGTTGGTTTCTTTCTTCTTTTTTTTTCTTTTTTTACAGATTTTGATCCTTTTTTTTCTTTAGTTTGCATCATTAAGTCGCCCCTACGGTGAGATTTGCCATTTGCGATGACAGCAGGCAGGGCCCTTACTCCAGTGCGCTACTTTTTTTTTTTTTCCCTAAAAGTGTTATGCTTCTGAAAGAACATTCAAAGAGTTCTTTCACCAGCCGTGGGCAACAAACAATACATCGGGCAATAAAGAGGAACTACGTTTGATTGCAGTAAAATAAAATAAAAACTCCACGGGGTACAGTTAAAGTGAAGAGCGGAGTCCAGACCGGAGGCATGGCCCCCAATACACAGCACAACGGGACAAAAAAATAATAGGCCTGTGTGATGTGTACATTTGTCTGTTTCAGCGCTATTAAAAGTAATGCGCTCTGTGATTTCACCCTGTGCTTTGTACAGCACAGATTCTGAGAAGCCGGGCCGCTGTGAATTTGTACGTCGTAATTGCACTTTTACCTTATTTTAGGAGCTAAAATTAAGACATCCGATCTAATAACCTACTGTGATCTTCATTTTGCATCATGACATACAGATTTTTATGTGATTTTACCATGCTAACTTCTCCCTATTTTCTTCCATTTTCTTTTTTTTTTTCTTTCTGTGATGAATCGAGCTTGTTCCTGACACCCGGTGCATCAGATCTGGAATGTCACCTTATGTCATCATCCATTCCTTTCAACGCACTTCAACCGCCAAATGCTCTGATAAGAGCGGCCGAGATCAGTGCAGCCATCTCAGGGCACATTTCTTTCAAAACAAGTCTTTTTTTTTTTCTTTTTTTTTTACTTTCTTTCGCGAGCCGCCCTCCGTGTATACACAACTTTCAAACATACCACGCGTAATTGGACATTCAAGTCGAGTGCAAATTTATGAAAATCCTCCGACTGACTTGGGAGACGGCTTCACCATAGGAGCAGAGGAGTCACATCAAAACTAAATATTTCCGCGACATAGGGAAAAAAAAGCTAAACATCTCACAGGGGAAAACAAGCTATTAGCTCTTTGAGAAATTCATCAAAAGGCCCCCTTCACATCCTACGGCGATGTGATTGTAAAGTTGAAGTGTTCTGAAAACGCAATTGCTTTTGTGAAAATGATGAGTGAGATATTAAAAGCATTGGATTAAGCTTTAAGCAGTAAGCTCTTCTGATTACAGACTTTTTTTTATTTATAACCACCAAGGAACCTCAGGAAATAGGATATACAGGAATTGTTTCATAAATCTGGACATTTTTATCTTTATTCATTACAATACAAACATCGCTCATAGATAATTGTGGTGTATACACCTGTAAATGAGCACCTTTTAAACCTTAATGTCTATGTATGACCATAGACTGTGAAAAACATGGACATAACATTGTATTACCTGCTGAAGCCTAACAGGAAATGGGGGCAGTTCCCTGCTGTCATTCAAACTCTTTTGGCCCTCTTTAAGTCATTATTGAACACAGGCGTTTTCTTTTCACTATTTTCCCCTTATTGTAAATATAGGAGTTGGCCCCAAAAACCCAGCCAAACAGCTAGTATGAAGTTAGCCCATTCTGAACGCTATGGGGGAAGCTACCCTCAGTTAGTCCATCACTATTCTACGGTCTATGTGTATTACAAAGACACATGAGTAGGAAATAAAGCTAGTTTCTTGACTGGAGCCACTAGGTTGGCATCTGGTCGAATGCTGTTGGCAATTTTTAGCTAACAGCATATCAAATCAATGGCGCCGCGATGAGCGCGGAACAGGCTCAGAACGGTTCTGGTGATGGACACTTTGGTGCTTTATTATTACACAATAAGATCATGGAAATCCCCTGCAGGAACCGCCACCTTAACGTGATCACCCGAATGATCCTGGAGCTCTGTTGTCGGGGGCTTCGTGCCCCTAGTAGGATCTCCCATGGCAAACAGGTCCTAGGTGACGGGTCAGACAAAGAGCGGTTCAGAAGCCCCTTATAAGAGACCAACAGGCCCGGTTAGAACCATGAGGCCGTCCTTCTGTGGACCCACCACCTGCAGAAGGAGCCATAGGGGCTGGTGCAATGTGATTTGGACAGCTTCCTAACAGCTGCCCCCACGACCCGGCAACGGACAAGTGGAAGAAAATGGATGGATGGATGGAAGATCATGGAAATACAGCTCTGGATACTTAAAGGATCTGTATCATGCTATTTTAGCCATTCCAAAGTAAAGTATAGGCATTTATATGATATATTGTACCTCTACCACTATGGAGCACTAATTTTTGTGATAAATATAAGTATTTTCTGGAGGTATTTTTCCAACCCGGAAGACAAAACGCTTGGATTCAGTTAACTTCGCCCCCTCTCTCCGCTCATACAACTTTAGCAGTAGTAGAAATATATATAACACTGCAAAAAGTGAAGTTACTTCATGATGCAGTTATAAGGAGTTGACATGTGCAACACAGCTTCATAAATGGCTAACACACACGCTAACATGCGTTTTGATTGACTTACCGCTCTGATGTTTCCATTATGGGACTCGCGTTGGTTATAAAAGTTAATCCACTTTGATTCTGGCCAAGGTTCACCAAACATCCATCAGTGAGAGTCACAGACAAACACTATTTTGGCTGATAGTCGCTGAATCCCGGAGAGAAATTCCAACTTTTGGCGACTGGCCTCTTCTTTAGGAAGGTTGAATAGTCCCTCCCGCAGCCAAACGCGCTTTTCTCCGTGACATTATTGTGAGGTAAGAAAAAAGAACATGTGTCTAGACTCCAGAGTAGGTTAGAAAAAGCTCCTTCTTCACAACTTTCGGTGCAAACATGACATGACATCTGTTCAGACACTCAGAGGAGGGGGTGCATTTGTTTTCCCTACAGGGGCAGCGCGGAAGCGTCAGGCACTTCCTCTTTTCTTTTTTTTTTATCTTTTCTTTCGTACGACAGTAATAATGAAAAAAGCTGTTTTACAAATTAAAACCAGGCCGTAAGGCATTACATTACAGACGTAGAGCACTTCCGTTCCGCTGTGACGACACAACTGAACAACTCAGTCGTTTACCAGGAGAGGGCAGAGCAGCTGCTCAGTGAGCAGGATTCAGGAGGATTACACAGACATGCGTGAATGAAGCCAAAAACCGCTCTGGGGGTGTTTTTGATAAGGAAATAGCATAACAACATGGTTAAAAACTCCAAAAAGTCGATTTTGCATGATATAGGACCTTTAAGCAATTGACAAAGAAGCAAGATCAAGATTACTCAAAATTGAGAGAATTAAGCTAGTATGTTTTTGAGGAAAATTGTAATATCATTTAAAAGCTTTTGTTTTGTTTTGCATGTCCCTTATTGTTCCATAAGAGCACCACTCAATTGCAACTAACCCAGGCATAAAAGGACAACAGTAGCGTTATATTTGCGCCCCCTTTCCGCGCACCATGGAGGTAGCCATCGATAACTCTTCCTCGAGCGCGTACCGTACAGTATAGAACTAGGATGAAAGGTCCCCTGCATTGACGAGTGGACGTTTGCACACCGCCCTCTCCGCTTTGTAGTGGAAGAAGCCTTTGTAGCCTGAACACATGGAGCTCAAGTGTTCATAGAGGAGACGTGAAAAGCAAGAGGCTGATGGACAGTGAAGATCCAAGGCAGAAATGGGGGGGAGCACATTGCTATATATATCAAATTTGTTTCGTATTTCTTTATAATCGCACTCAAGCAAAAGTATATGATCAAATCTATGAGCTTTTGGAATAAAAGGAAGAAAAAGTCCATCGGTGTTTTATGGTGAAACGTCTTGACAATGACAGTATGCCATCAGGCTATTCTGAGGTTTGGCCAAGAAAAGAGAATATTCACTGGATTGGTGAAAGTATTACATTGAAAAGTTGTGGCGAGGAGCTGGGAGCAGGGCTGTCAGTTGTGAAGAGATACCACGATGACATTTTCACTTTTCAACAGACTCTTGACACGTGGTGACAGATTCTTTTTCTCAGCCGAAGCAGGAGTGTCAATCGGCTCATTAGCTTTCGATTTGACGGTTCTCCGTAAAAGCGCACACATATTTACAAGATTGTAAGTTGATTTCTTGATATCTTGATAGGCGATCCAGACAACATGGCTGACTTTATAAATAAAAATGTAATGTTGTGATGTTGTTTGGAGACCGAGGTGGTCAGTAACGAAGGGTGGGCGGTGTTATTAGCGGTTTTGCGTTATTAGTGTAGGATTATGAATCACGAAACTCAACCGTCGATGTGTTTTTGGTCATTTACTGCTGATTGGAGACACGATCTTTCTCTCTTTCGTGCGCCGTTCGTACATTGGTATAGAGGGAACTTCCACATCTGCTGACGCAAGTGACCGAGTGACGCTGCTTCTGAACAACACGCGACGCAAATAAACAAATCTGACTGCATGGGCTCATTTGAATTTTCTGATGCCGCCAATGGGGGTTCCAGACTGATCCCTCTTGTATAAAAAAAATATAGAGGGGAATCATCCACAGCTCCACAGGAAATGACATAACCGCCACTTTTTTTCTCACGGCATTCATTCCGATCAGTCTCAATAAGACGCCCATAGTAAACTACACTATCCTTAAGGTTAGGATTAGGGTTAGTGTTAGTTTGGATTAGTTTAAGCTAGTGTTTTCTTGTCCTCCTCTATCAGCTGCATTCGGACCCTTCTCAATCCATCTGTTGGTCGCTCATCACAAGGGGCTTCTGAACCACTTTTCGTCGGATGTGTCAGCACCTGTTTGCCCTAGCTCCATGGTGGTGCTTGATGTTTTTTTTTGGAAGCCTACACAACCCTGCTAAAATGAGTTGTTTTTTTTACAGTCTTTCAGTCCAACATTAAGAATCTCAGAGTAGCTACTTTGGAAAAGTAAATTAGTTCTAGGAAATGTTTATTACAAGATTAGCCAAGGACTATTAGCAAATTCATTAATACAAATAATTCTCTATGCAGTGTACAACGAGGCATTAAACAAATAATGACCAGATGCAACTTTTTACCAATCACTTTACATAATTCCTGTCGCCTTTATTCTAAAATCAAATCCCATTTCTGTTTTTCAATGAGCAGCATAAACTCCCCCAGAAGTCTGCGATTACGTTCCTCATTAGCAGCGCTGCCCTCAAAACTTTCGAACAATTTGGTCTAGAGGCCATCTCGGTCCAACATCTTTGCATGGGAGGATTCTGAATTGTTCTTATCAAATCATTCATTGGGCGATAATTAAAAAGTTGCCAAAATAGCCATGTGTAAATGTGCCGGGCCGGAGCTATTAAAACGCTCTCTGTCTCTCTGTTGGTTCGCTGCAGCTGCCAGTCGAGGTGGCTCTCCAAAATGGCCAGTTGTTATCAGCGCTCTCCACACCAGTTGGTCTCAATGCTTTGGAGAATTTGTTTAATAAGATTCCCCCCCCCGCCCCCCTTTAAAAGCCGTCCATTTCATTCCCCTTAAACCCCTGCCAAATTTACAGCCATGTGGGGATACATGCGACTGGGAAAAACCCAGGCATTTAAGTGCTTTGAAAATGCCCCAAAATTGCAAATTCTGATGAGCTGTCCATGCCGTGTTGCACTAATGATAAGAGTGGCTGTGACCATGCTGTAGTCTCATTTTGGCCCATGGTAAAGAGAATGGCTGTGTAAACAGACGAGATGTTCTGTTACAAACAAATGAAGGCGAGACACGGCAGGTGAAAACACTGATTTTGCACGCAGTGGTCAATGTTGAGATTCCCTTTACCGTCTTCGTTTTTAATGCATTGTGATGTTTTGTCCGCGAAGAAGCCGGAGACTAAAACATCGCAAATTCATTCACAAATATGGACTTATTTGGTATCCACGTGTAACAAAAAAGGCGACCAAGATGACGCTGTAATGCAAACACGGTAATTTCCTTTCGAGGAGACAGCCGTTGGCCAAAGCTGTGGCTGAAGATGGGAGAAATATACAGGGGCGTGTGTAAGCGTTACAAAACTTTACAAAACATTTCTCAGAATGAGGTTTTCTTTACACTCTTTCAACAACATATCCACTTTAATAGCTTCTACAGACTCCAAACTTTCTACTGTAGTCTTGTCCTTAATATTGTGAAGGTTTTTTTTAAGCTGGACTTTTTTTTTAAATATCCCATCCTGATTTACTGAGCATTGAACTATAATTTAAAAAAAAGGTGACATTTGAATTTTCACTAATTTTTTCACTTAAATAAATTTAAACCTGGCTCTACCCATTATTTGATTTTGTCACTGAAATTATGGGCAATTTTAGCCATTTACATTTTTACCTCATATTTAAATCAGTAATCCACAGTAAAAGATCCAAATTTATACTGTATATCTAAATTTAGTCCATCTGTAATGTCTCACTTTAAAGGAACAGGCCACCGTTTTTCCATACTGAGATATGTTCTTACCTGAGCTTAGACGAGTTGATGCGTACCTGTCTGGTCTTTGTGCGTGCGCTCAGCCACGCAAATAGACCAAAGACGTTGTTAGCATTTTGCCTCTCCCAGCATATTCTTATGGCTCCAAACTGGGGTGAAGTTAAAAGCGATCAAGCTCTTCCACGTTTCCCCTATTTAAATACAGTTACGTGAACAGTTACACGATCCAAGTATAGTTATAGTACAAAATTAAACATGTCGATTTTCTAAGCCGATAAAAAGGGGTACTATATATTGTAAGGCATAATAACACCTTAGGAGCATGTCGACGTCCGCGCAGTAAAGTGAGAATATTACTGCGGGGATGTCGAAGTGCTCCTAAGGTGTTTTTACGCCTCACAATATAGTACCCTTGTGTTGATGTGTCCAAAGGTCACATCAACACAACAGTGTTTCATAGAAAACAGTTTCATAGGAAACAAACCAGTTGATTAAACATTGTTCCCAATATCACATTTGTGTTGTGACGCCCTTGCCCGTAAGATGATAGGAGCTGAATTCACAACATGTGTTTTTGTTTTTTGCCAAGATAACAAGAAAAGACACGCCGCTTCTCTCGCATACAAAGAAAGCACTGGAGAGTGCTGGCTGTAAACGCCGCCACTGCCTCTCCTCACCCGCTGCGCTCCGACAGGGTCCACTTGTTCTTTGTCCGATGTCACTTAAAAGAATAATTCCTCCTGACATGTTTTTTTTTTTCCGGATAACTCCGCCGCGACAAGATGTGAAAGACACGGCTGAGCAGCAGGCAAACTTGTTTATTGTGCGCTCAGCAAATTCTAATCAAAACCCCGTATCAAAGCGCCCCTCCTCGCGGGAATACAATTCAGCAAATGCAAATCGCCAAAGCAACTCACATATAGCTGCGGTAATTAAAAAGCGCAGATGCAAATGGATAAATTAATAAGAAAACTCTTTTTCCAGGATCGTGCACACATACTGTATACGTCTCAATACTCAAATTAATTGTCTTTTCTTTTTTTTTTACATGGCCTGTAGTCAAATTAGATGCGGGATTTTAGTTATTTTAATGAGAGAACTGCAAAAGTACCACGGGTGGGATAAGCGCGTGGTTTAAATGCATGAAACCCCGGGATATAGAAGGCTGTTTTCTTTATTGCTTTCCATCTGCATGTTAATGTCATTGTCATTGTCATTGTAACACTCATTTTGGGGATGTTTGGCTTATTTAAATTAAGTGAAACTTTAACTAAGCGATAATGTACAACATAGTGTAGCTAAAATGAGAGTTTAAGTACTTCCAGAGTACAATTATTTTACGCGGTTGAAAGCTCTATCATGCAAACAGAGGTGACTTTTCCTGAGATTTGACTGGTTGTACATGAGATTGTGCATTGACAACAATCCGGGTTTGTTGGTTGAGGACTGCCTTCTGGTCTTCTTGGATATTTTCTGACGTAAATACGGCAATGCTTAATACGACTCATTTAGATGTTTTTTGGCAGATTATTTAGCGCACACCAACAAAGTCAAGTCAGAATCTGGTCCATATGCATGTTTTGACTCAGCAAATTGTCCAGTAGTGAAAAAAAAAACAAAAAAAGACCCAAAAACATACAGCACTCGGAGCTAGCATTAGCTTATATGGTTAGCATTCCCTGTTATACACATCTAAATGAGTATGGAATTATGTATATAAAAATGTGTGAACTCTCAGTCCTAAATTTTTAGGATTGCGTGTTTGCAATGAATATTGTAAGAGCAAGTACAGGCTCTGTGCGTGGAATGTTTTTAGCTAACTTCCTGTTGGCCAGTGGAGGGTAAAGACTACTTCCTGTCTATACAGTTAATATAAATGAGCACTTAAAAAATAAAAAATAAACAGAAGAAAATGTAACTGAACTTCAAGCTGAGCGTGTTTCATTAAAAAAAAAAAAGTTAAATGTTAGCATTTGTTGTAACGTTAGCCTTTAGCATCGAGACTAAAACACTAAAGCACCCCTCCTTCGGTGAAGTACATCCTGTGTTACGTTTTTAGCATGTTGTAAGTAACTATTCAACAAATGGTTATTTTCTGCCACATATTGTTTACATATGTATTTATTTATTTCAGTGAGACATGGCTAACCCTCCATAGGAATAACACCTTCAGAAGTTAGCATCATGTTGCTATCAAACATTCACTTTTTCCACATGCAAATTCCATGCAAATTAGTATATATTTTTATTGTAACAAGCAATAAACCCAACCATCAACAAGGTAACCTAATTAACCCTGAGATAATGACCAGATTATGCTGTAATGTTGCTTTTACTCTATGACCTTATCACAGTGGTCCGAGACAAAGGGCTGTGTGCGGTTATGTGTGAGCGCGTTTGATAGAACCATTCAGGTGTTCTCCCCCAGGCCCCCTCGATATCATCAGTCATTATCCTCATCATTTATCAAACGGCACAGGTGCACGTGACCCCCAACCCCCCAACCCCCCCACCATAACCAAGCCTCACACAAGCGCGAGCCAGTTCTCTCCCGCTCCCCCGTCGGGACCTCTCCAAACACCGAGTCCCAAAGGAGGAGATGCAAATGTGTATCATCCCCGGCAAGTGCTGCATATGCATATAACCGTAGAGTAAAGAAATGGAGAAAACAATGGGAGGTATACAGTATAGCGCACTGCATCGCTGCCTGGGAGCTTTGAAACAACAATAAACAACACAATTAGAGAAAGTAAAAGGACATAGAATTAGCTTTATCCTGCCGGGTGCCAAGGAAATGTTAGTCTATGGATGAACACACAGAGAGATTAGAAGTTTAGTTCATGACAAGACTGCAATGAAATGTGAGCAACAACATGATAAAGATTTTCCTCCATACCTGCCTCAACCCGCTGCACTTCAACCATTGCGGTCTTAATTATAATTTACCTTATGGTCCTCCCCTTTTAAGACAAGATATTAAATACTCTTGAAAACCCATCTTGTGCATCAGTTGGGTCGAGCAGCGTTTCCTTCAGCAAACAGCAGAAGGCCTGGCGCATTTATTTGGAGTGTAATGACTGCTAATTGACAAATCATTAATTTCCCCACAGTCTACAATTGCAAAAACAAATCCTTAATGTATCCCTGTTTAATGTTTCGACCAATTACCAGCGCGTTGACAGAAGGGGCGTAAAAAAAAAGAATGGTTGGAATCAAAATCTTAGTCAATGTGCTCCAATATATATATATATTTTTTATAAAAGTGTGTCCATAGTCGCCTTCTTTGTTGGATAAATCTTGACTTGGCCTCTCCTCCTCTGCTCCAGGTTTGCATATTGGCCGATTGACATTTTTTGATTGGTGTCTGGCCGTATTGAGCCAAAGCCGTGCCTCGACTAGCTCCAAACTTGTTGGCTCCTATTGGCACTGCAGTTTTGGGAGAATGAGGTTGGCACATCGAGCTATAGTTCGCTTTAGCAAGTCAAAAACGGAGGAGAGCGAAGCACTTTACCATAATTATAGGTCTGCAGTACCATTTAACATAAATACATGAATACTAAAAGTGCTATGGAATACGATAGATACATTTGCAGGTGTAATGTCTGCAATAGTAAGCATTTCTGTCAAGATAAAGATGCATTTCATTAACCTCGTAACCCCCACCCAACCGAGCTCAGATTCTACAGTTTGGCTTTACCCAAATCTAAAGGCTTCTGGACTGGAGCTTACAGTCATTACCGTAATGCGTAATGTGAAAGCGAAGACCTACAAAATTGATCCAAGATTTTTCCTCACGTTGTTGCCACTCTTTTGTTCATGCTTTTTCACAGCTTTTTAGAAAGACTGTTGTGGGGGCGGAGGGAGCTGCGCAGGAGGAAGAGGAAGGAGGAGCTGACCAGTGCAGGACACCACGCTCTGAACCAGGGACATACCATACCTTAGAGGAGCTAGAAACTAGAGACAATGTGCTCGGTTAGGTTGGGGATGAAGGGGTTAAACTAAGTAGCAGTAAACATAGTAAATGGAGTATAATTTCCTCAAACCTAACAGAGTCTAAACAGTGCATTCCAAGGATTGTTTTGCAACACAGACTGAGCGAATATATTTCTGGGAACATGGGTAAGAGGGGGGAGACATTTGAGCTCGACCCAACCGTAACCAAAGTGTAAATGGGCATTTGGAATCACAGCCGCCTTTATCACCCTCGCAATGAGCTCCTAAATCTGATATTATGTCGCGCAGCTGTTCTCTGTAACTTTACGCTTTTACTTTGAAGTGGCTTTTTAATCGTCCACTTCAGTCTAGTGGTCTTTAAAAGTTTCATTTGACATCTGCGTCGTGATTGAATTCCCCCCCCCGGCTTGATTTTTACATGTGGAGCTAATCACATATGTCGCTAGCATTAAATGAATACATCCCCATTGTTGTTGTTGGTGTGTTTTGTTTTTGTTTTTTTCCCCCTCCAAATGCCCAGATGGTGACCAATGCAATTGTTCCCTCCAAAACAAATTAAGGACAAGAGCAAACGTACAGATGGAGGCTGCAAATTAATTCCTTGCAAATTACATTTCATATGTAGATTGCCGTCACATTGAGCGTGTGGTTAATGCCTCGGCAAACGGGAATAAGGGGAGAGGCGGAAATGAAGGAGACGCACAGGAAATGAAACAGAACAGCGTGAACAAGGGACTGTAGTTGTATGACTGTTGTATTGAGTCGGGCAAGCTTCCAGTGCTTTCAAAATGTTAGCTCTCAATAAAGATCCCCATAAATGGACCCTTTTTGTCATTTTATGCCAGATATATCAGCAAAGTGCACTATTGATGATTGGCAGTGATAGACTCGGGGATTATCTGAATGCATTACCGAAGCTTAAAGAGGGGGTATTATGCTTTTTTCAATCACATAGCACCAGTCTATAGCATACTACAATGATGACGTAACCTTCTGTTGGTCTGTATATGCAGTAAATTAAAATAACTGCCTTGAATAAAATTGCTCTCTCAAAATGGCTGTACTGAACGTCTTGAAATAGGCCTCTGTCTCTTTAAGAAGCTTTCCGACACGCCCCCTTCAGCACACTGCTGTGGCATCTAAACAACACTACTGTGCGGGGAGGGGGCTCTGCTGAGCTGAGGAGCAGTGGTTGGTGGCTTGGCTGGTGACAAAAGGTCCAGAGGCGTCTCCAGGAGGTGGGGGCGTTCCTAGGAGGACTGAGGCATAGCTACAAATAAAATGGCTGCCGTCTAAGTTTTTAGTGATTACTCAAAAATATGTGAATGAGCCAAGGCAACACTCCAGGCATGTGTTTAATGAGGGAATGACATAATAACATGATATAAAGCTGGAAAAATTCAATTTTACATAATACCCCCCTTTAAGTTATGCGTGTGATAGAACGTCTTCCTTTCAATCTCCATATGGTGTTATGATTGGAGGTCGACCGCTATGTTTTTTTTCTCCAAATGTCTGGTCCTGTGTATATGAAGCTTCTAAATTGTAAACTGTGTCAGTATTGAACTGTAACAGCAGGGGGCACTTTATTAGGGGAATAGGGCTGATTTATTAAAAACATTCCTGTTTAGCAGGTACTAGAGATACACCGATTCAGGTTTTTCGCTTCCGACACAGATACTGGGGGCTTGAGTGTCTTTTGACCTTAACCAATACCCTTTCTTAAAAGTGTCTTCCTCTGAGTGAAAAAGTGATCCTCTTTTCTTCAGTGTGAGATCAATACAGTTGAGATGTTACCATTTATCAATTAATAAACTGATGTAAAAAACATCAAACAAGGATCACTGAATGTTTCTACACATCTTCCGCCACAGGACAGGCTTTTATTTTGCTTGAATATAAACAACTCACATAAAGTGATCTGATCATTACAGATACCTATGTTTGATCAATTATTTCAAAAACTAAAATGCAAATACTTAATTTCTTCAAGTGATCCAATCATAGTTTCTGTCCCAGCCTTGATTAGTTGCCGTTAGCATTAGCATACTGCCACTAGGTTTAGCATACTGTTGCTAGCCGAGGCGTTTTGAGAAAATACAATTGTGGAGGTTACATTTTAAAACCCCGACTCAGCTCTTTCCAGTGCAGAAAAACGGGAAGTCTCTATCACTTTCTGTCCCAGAGATATTGGCTTTTATCGGAGTTAGATCGGCCGGTAGCTGATATTGTAAAATGCCGTAATAGATCGGCTGATATCGGTCAACCTCTAGTTTTGATGTCAGAAATTGGCTGTACCTGAAAATGCTAACCCTACAAACAATGTCTTAATGCATTTTGACAACTTTTATTGAAATAGTTAAGTCTCAAATAGTAATTCTATTGGATGTTTTCAAAGTTCTATACACATTCAAACAATGTATATTTGAAGAAGAGGGCGGGCCATTGAGTCCTGTTTGGTAGTGGCCAAAACAAGTCTTTAGTGCAATCCTGTGTAAATGTATATTTAATATATTTAAATGAATATATTCACAAGGCTGACCTGCAGTGAGTAAGCTAGCAGCATGTGTTTCACAGGCTGCCTGTCCTTCTTTACCTTCCTCCCACACGCAAAACACAAAGTCAAGAGCATTTTACCACTTCTCCCTTAGATGTATGCATATGCCCACAGTGGTCATTATTAATTAGCATTCTCTGTCTGAGTACATTCTCTGCACAAAAGGTAAAGTTATGTAATGTTAGTGCAGGCCAGCAAGTTTGGAGCAAATTGGGGTCACATTGCATTGTTGTTCCCTCGCACGTAATCTTTGAATCTTCCACAGCAGCCATGCTCAGACATCGCTCCACCGATTTCCCTCCAAGCTCCTTCTTGGGCAGCGGCAAACAACTAAGAATGGGAAACTTTGAATAAGACAACAAAGTATGATCATAAACATTGTAAGTCTGTTGTTACAATGTTACAATGGAGGGGCCAGTGAGAGAGGCAGGATCAGAAATAACCACTTCGAGCACAAAGTCAGTCAGCACCAGTGAGTGCAAGATTACTCAAACATGCAGGAAAAAAAAAAAAAATTACTCAACACTAGATTCAACATTTTATGATGAAACGAGACACAATAACTTGTCTTGGTGAACTTTGTGGCCCTTTTACCTAGATCAACAAAATACTTTTTGTCTCATTCGGTCTTATTAAAAGAAACAGGCCACCGTTTTTCCATACTGTTCCATATGTTCTTACCTGAGCTTAGACGAGTTGATACGTACCTGTCTGGTCTTTGTGCGTGCCCTCAGTCACGCAAAATGACCAAAGATGTTATTAGCATTTGGCCTCTCCCAGTATATTCCTATAGCTCCAAACGGGGGTGAAGTTGGAAGCTACTACGTTCTTCCACGGGCACGCACAAAGACCAGACAGGTACGTATCAACTCGTCTAAGCTCAGGTAAGAACATATATCAGTATGGAAAAAACGATGGCCCGTTCCTTTAAGGTTTTAGCCACGCAAAACCCAAGAACACATATTGTCTAAGAGCTAGAGTGCTGTGTAATTATCAAGCCCTCTAATGGCGTCCGCTCATGTGCAGCCTCAAAAGGGTTATTTTTCTGTCCGTGGTCATATAAGGCAGAGGAGGGGAAAAGAAGAGAAGAAAAAGATGGAGCTACTTGAGCTGAGAGCAAAAGTACACGTGCAAATGGTGATAGAAAAAATAAATAAAAAACGTGCAGGAAATCAGCAGAGATTAGAAGAAGCTATTTTCCGTCTTGAGTTTCAGAGATGTTATCAACAAAGATGAGACCAGAGTCCATTAAGGTTAGAAAAGAAACAAAAAAAACAACATAGAACAAAAACGAAAATAGAAGGGTGACGGATGCATTTGCAGGCGAAAGCAAATGCCACAAATTTGATTTTTGTATTTTTTTTGATGATACCCTTGCTCATGATCCAAAGAGCTTAAAGGTCCAAATCAACTTTTTGGACCTCTTAGCCATGTGGTACTGCTATTTCCTTCTCAAAAACACCCCCAGCTTCCCTGCTCTCTCTTGGTTTTGACCATACGTGAGATTGTCAAACCACCCCTATCCAGGAAGTCCACCCCGCCCCTGCAGAGTAAACATACACGCCCCCTTTTTTCAGAGGTGTGAGCAGCGATTGTCCGGAACAAAGTAGTTTTTGCGTCGAAGTTGTAAAGAAGGGTGGTCTTTTCTACTCTGTAAAGGGACACCACCTGTTCTTTTCTTACCTAAAGATAATGTCTAAGTGAAAATGCATGTTCAGGACTTTATTCAAACTTCCTAAGGAAAGAGTCCAATCCCCAGAAATCTTTGGAATTTCTCTCCGGGATTCAGCAACTAACCAGAATAATGTTTGTCTGTGAACGTCACTTCACCGACGGTTGCTTGGCGAACCTTGGCCAGTACCAAAGTGGATTGTCCGAGAGATTAACTTTTATAACCGGCGCCATTCCCACAATAAAAAACACCCTATGGAGAGACCAGAGCAGTAAGTAAATCAATACGCTAGCTAAACGGTAATGATAATGTGTGTTAGCCATTTCTGAAGCTGTGCGGCTACGTCATAAAATGGGCGGCCTCAACTCGGGAAGAGGGGCGGAATTAACTGAATCCAAGCGTCTTGTCTTCCAGGTTGGAAAAATACCAGCAGAAAATACTTAAAAAATACTTTAAAAAATGAGTACTGCAGAGGTACAATATATCATATACTATATTTTCCGGACTATAAGTCACTCCCGAGTATAAGTCGCACCAGCCAAAAAATGCATAATGAAGAAGTAATAAACATATATAAGTCGCACCAGCCTTGGCAACTACCTGGGCATGGAGGCGTAACTGCATCGTTTACAAGCCTCTCCCGGCAGCACGTTGTTCAAGCACCCATTTGCGAACTCGTTCCTCTAGCTGTGGCCATCTAGCTATTAGCCCGCGATTAGCGTTTTTGTAACCTCCGCTTTTCGCCAGTCAGTCCCTTACATGTCTCTCACTCACTCCACATTTTTTTCCTGCTGCTTGATTACCTTTTTTTTTTTTAAATCTTCAGTGGTACAGGAGTAGCAGATACTGGTAAACAAGCCTAGAGCGCCCTCTAGCGGATGTCAGTGTGAAAATAACAAACATGTGAAATGATCTATTGATATATAAGTCGCACCAGAGTATAAGTTGCACCCCCAGCCAAACTATGAAAAATTGTGTGATTTATAGTCCGGAAAATACAGTAGATGCCTATAGTTTACTTTGCAATGGCTAAAATAGCATGATATAGGCCTTTTAATTCATATCATTACTAACGGATAAAGCTTGAGTTTATATAAATTCTTGGACTGTGTGGGAGAGACACAGCTGAGAATAGTTAGTGATATAATAATATGTCATTTGAAACCATAACAGAACAAGTGTAATACTGTACATCCTTTAGAGATCACTGTACTCTTTGTGCCAGTCCCAAACAAGTATATCTATATATATTGACTAGGAATTTCAGCATAAAATCATACAACAAAATGCAAATAATTACAGTTTGTAGTAGTTTCTATTTTATATGAATTATTTGCATTTCTTTTGAATTCTCATCAGGTGAATGTGCATGCCCTGAGATTCTGTACAAGCATAGAGTAAAATGGTTACAGTGTCACCTGGAGCCTCAATGCTCTATTCAAGTCCCCAATGCATTTATCCATATTCACAGTCTACACGTCAATCTCCACCCACCTGTGATCCTTAAGCTTTCATCTTCACCTAAAGTGCTCCCTGGCCAGCACTCACTTGAAAACACCACATCTCGCTGCTGCTCGCTACGACCTTGCATGCTGTGAATGAATGTAAATAAGAATTTATAGCACTTTTGCTCAAAACATAATTGAATCACTATTTATTTGCAAGATCATTTTTGTTATGAGTATTGCCACGGTCAACACCGATGCGTCTCTGTGAAAAGCAGCTTTGTTTCAGCTACTCCAAGCAAATTAGATACTTGAGATACATGACATTAATGAAGGGAGGGCATTTAAAAATATTGTTTCTACTAAGTTCATTTGTTTTGGATTCAGCACGCCTACTCAGGACGTGGGCGTCTTTTTGATCAATGGATTTTCTAGTTTCTGTCACGAATTCTTGAGCTTTTTATTTTTTTTCCGTAGCTGATAACCAATGTCATTCAGTGTTTGTATCAGCGTTCAGTGGCTACTCTTAGCAACGTGGCAGCAGCTCCCAAAAAGCTCCTCTTGAGATCCTACGTATCCAGGAAATGCTTCCCTCACCTTTCGATCTCTTGCTAAGCTTAAAGCAGAACCAAGTAACTTTTTTTTTTACCTTAATACATCCTTTTTGTAGTCCATCCATCCATCCATCCATTCATTTTCTTCCACTTTTCCGTTGCCGGGTCGTGGTGGCAGCTGTTGGAGCTGGCCAAATCACATTGCACCAACCCCCTAAGACACCTCCAGCAAATGGTGGGTCCACAGAAGGACGGCCTCACAATTCTAACCGGGCCTGTTGGTCTCTCATAAGCGGCTTCTGAACTGCTCTTTGTTACCCATCACCTAGGACCTGTTTTCCATGGGAGACCCTACCAGGGGCACGAAGCCCCCGACAACTTAGCTCCTAGGATCATTCGGGTGCTCAAACCCCTCCACCACGTTATGGTGGCGTTTCCAGGAGGGGCCTTTTTGTAGTCCCTCTGAGGGTAATACAAGTGGTTGGGGGGTCTTCTTCATTTCCTCCGGTGTTTCTGGACAGAAAACCACACTTGCAACTTTCCCTGCCTCCGACCCGCCAGCCCCAATACACACTAATGGAAGACATCTCCCTTGCTGCTCACAGTTGTCCACAAAATCACTTTTGGCTCGAATTGGTACAGGTAAATCCTAACTATATTCTGTCAACGTTATTAAGTTTATCACGATCAGAAGAAGCTAGCAGGCTAACGGGGCAAAGCTAACTGTGGGCTAGCGCCACTTTAGCAGTTTTTCCAGCCACGTTGGAGTGGGGAAAAAAACATTTCATTGTATAATTGGGTTGTGGCACACTGTACTGTACAATATCCCTCTCTCCCTTTGTCTTTTCTGTCAGCGTAGTATTTACTCCAATGGCCGCTGGCTGCTCTGCTTTGTGACCGCAAACACTGGAGGCCGCCATTGCTCTTCCATTGCTGTAGTACCTCCATTTGGCCGCTAGGCCCCCATTGAAAAGCATTGGACTTTAGACACGTTAAAAACAACTTTAATGCCTGGTTTCAATTTTTTCAACACTTAATATGGCTACATATTCCTCCTGAGATAACGCTGGGTTAGTCAAAAAATTGAAACCAGGCTGGTTTTCGAAATATATATTTTTTAATCTCCTACTTAACGGAGGTCGGACTGTTGGCATTGGAGCTGCGCGAGCTACACGTCACGCAAGGGCCGAGTTTACACTGAGATCCCGCCCTTTTGCCCTTATTAGGAACATGCTTCGTCAGAGCTGGGGAGGAGGAGTCTGTAAATCCGCCATGATTTCCCCCTCGAAAGTGGTCATTATGGTAAACGGGGAGGAGTGAGGAGGAGCTGTCTATTCTTTTTAACAGTCTATGATTTACTCTCACAGACAATTAATGAGTAAAAAAAAACATGCTCTTGTGACCTACAGTATGGGGCAAAAGTTACTTAGTTCTGCTTTAATCCTTCCATCACTTAGGAAAAAGAGCTAGTCCACTTGAATAACCAGGAAGGCAAGGCAAGGCAAGGCAAGTTTATTTGTAGAGCACAATTCATACACGAGGCAATTCAAAGTGCTTCACAGTTGCAGAAAAATTACAAGAAAACAGTTAAAATCAATCAATAAAACAACAACACAAAGTTAATCAATTACAGTAAAAGTCAAGAGTGCAGATAAAATACTTTCAGTTTTCATATGCACGGGTAAAAAGAGCTGTTTTCAGCCTGGATTTGAACATTGTCAGAGTTGAGGCCTGTCTCACATCCTCATGAAGACTGTTCCAGATTTTAGCTGCATGAAACTGAAACGCAGCCTCACCGTGTTTATTATTGACTCTGGGAACCACCAGGAGACCCCTCCCTGAAGTTCTCAGGGCCCGAGATGGTTCATACGGCTCTAACATGTCAGAGATGTACTTTGGTGCTAAACCATGAAAAGACTTGTACACAAGCAGAGCTGTTTTAAATTCTATTCTCTGAGTGACAGGAAGCCAGTGCAGAGACCGGAGCACTGGACTAATGTGGTCGTATTTCCTGGTTTTTGTCAGGACTCGAGCAGCAGCGTTCTGGATGTACTGCAGCTGTCTAACAGCTCGTTTAGAAAGGCCAGTGAGGAAACAAAACTATACTAGATATGTTGTTTCAGCTTCAGCTTCAGTTTTAAATCAACAATGCATTTACTAAACAACAAAGTAAGATAGTGACAACAATGTGTTTGACATTATTATCTGCATTGAATACCTGCAGAATCCACAATACCCCCTCTTTAAATAAATTCAAATAATCTGTGAAAGGCCAACTCCTGGACCTTAGCTGCGCTGATCTGAAGCAAACCACCTCTGTTGTCCGGCTCTGGACTCTCCTTGACTGATTGGGTCAAGACCTACCCCCACATCCCAAACGCATGCAGCCTTTGTTTACACTTTTGGGCTTTCTCTCCAAACTTTCTCATTTTCCCCCTTCACTTCTGCAGCACCAGTGGTTTACAGTGCGAATGTACAAGCTGGTGACCCACTCCCATAGTCCATTGATGTTTTTTTCCCTTTTTTTTCTTCTTCTCTCTTCTTCAACGTCCGACTGTCTGCAACCACTTCAAAGGTGGATGAGATGGAGACAGCTGAGGAGTAGGCTGCCACTCCTCAAAGACCTTGACACGATTGTGTGAAGTGTGGTCGTGCAATAGAATACAGTATGTGCGGATGGTGGTGTGTCACGTGGAGGGTGCCAAACAGCCGATCTTTGAAAGTGAACACTGGGTTAGGAGTGAAGCCCCCCCCCAAAAAAAAAGGTGAAATGACAGAGCCAAGAGCAAAGTGGCTGCGTGAGACTCGGCTGACAGGCTGATACAGTGCCTTTCAAAGTAAGCTAGGGTGTACAATGAGGTGTTTCCAAGTGATACATTTTGTCAAGCAGAATCGAATTTTTCCACCATTCCACCATGTCTTTCAGGACATATTATATATATTCAAATTCCACCACACTTTTGCATTTTTCCGCAGAAAAGGGACTCGTGGCTGGAGCTTTATCCAGCATCATTTGGCCCAAAACAGCAACACATTTCCTCAACAGTCCTGTGGCTACACCGACCTCTCTGATAACCACATTATGACATGGGATTCATGTATTTGGACCCCACCTCAGAACAATATAGTAATCGAGCGGATGCCAGTTCATGATAAACAAGGAGCTGTCAGTGTCAGCTGATACTCACCCCGGGAAGAACAGTGGCTATTAACAAGATGTGGGCAGGGTTACGGGAATCAGCAAGGTGCCGCTAATGGAAAATCGGACTCCTCTTTTCCGTAGAACTTAAAGCTAGTTTTCTGACCAGTGAAACCACACAATCAGAGGAAAGAGGAAGCTCAAGAAGCAGCTCTGTTGTTTTCAAATGAAAAATATAATGCAGAATTGATCTTATATTTCAACCACATTGTTCCCTTTTCAAAAACATACCAGAAGTAGTATTTCACCACATTCAAGACGTTTTGAGAAATCATGTTTAATGTGTTAATTTCGTCATCTACCACTGAAGCGCTCCAATCTGTATTCCGTGTTGTCTTTAATTTCAATTGTCCTGTTTTTCTGAGCACTTAAACTGCGTTCACCACAACACCATTGATTTGTCAGCACTGCTTTAGCTAAAAATGATGGCTTGTATTTCTTGTTCTTATCGTTTGTCCTTCTCGCTACTGCCAGCGGAGGGCGCTCCAAGCAACATACAATATCCCGAAGAAGCACTGATCAGATCTAATTTACAAGTGCGTACATTACTTTGAATGATAAAGCTTTAAAAATCATTCCTGAGGTCCCTCAAAACAACCCGCTCCAGATGACTACCTTAAAAACCTTTGCAATGGTGGAAAACCCCTGAAAAACAAGGAACTTACACAAACAGGACACCAGAAGCCACAGTTACCTTGAAATTCATACGGCGGTTCCAATGGGAGGCAAGTGCAAGAGACGTAAATTGAAGAAATCTTTAAGTTTCTGGTTTGTTTTTTGGCTTCAACAGAGCATATCTAAGCTTTGTAATGTCAAGACCTGTTCAAAATACATCATCACAAATTCGTACATTGGCCGTGTCAGGCTATTTTGGAGGTGTGGGAACATTTCGACAGACAGCGCTTTATATAAACAGCCGCTTCTCAGTAATTAGTTGAAGTGTGTCTTTGGACATTACTTTATCGAAAAGCCACTTGTCAAACACTCAAACGGTATGTGGTATAAATGTTTGGGCGCAATTAAAACATATAAGAAAAACATCTTGTTTTGCTTTTGTGCACAGATGACAGGTGCTCCACACCAACAAAATGCTCTAGTCTGACACTTTACTTAAGTTTTTATTTTTAAGCCCACACAGGGAGACGTAATGGGGCACTGACATCGGCGTCGATATTGGAAAATGTGTGATGGTTGATATGTTTATTCTTTTCTACACAAGAAACACTGAATACAGCAGAGCAGACACTTGTCAAAATATAGTGAGACACATTATATAATTGTTGACTATTGTATATCATTGTTGCTGAGTCCTATTTACTCTTTATTGTGCAATGGCAATGTGATGACAACTCTCCCCTGAGCAAGAAGAACCCTAGTTCAAATATTACTTTGCATGTACAATGAAGGTTCCTGAGTCATCTTCTGTACTCTGTAGACACTACAGTTTAAGCTCAGCCCGCAGACTAGCTACAGACCACAGGGAGGTGGTTACACGTCGCCATTTCGACACCCCGCCACTCCGACATTGAGGTCTAATTGTCGGAGTGGTGACATTTTACCTTTTGTGCAACGCCCTGCCATTCCAACAAGATAATTATAAAAAATTCGTGGGCCTACTAGAATTACCTATATTTACACTCACATCCACTCACATAAGACAGAAGATTTCGAAAATGAAGTGTCACGATCACAAGAGTACAAGGAGCAGATAACCCTAACCCTAACTATTGTCGGAATGGGGGTATCAAAAAGTGTCGGATTGCGGGGACGTCGCAATGGAGAGTTGTCAGAATGACGGGGTTTCGGTTTGTACGGATGTCTAAATGGAGGGTGGTCAAAATAAGGGGTAGACGCCCACACCTAAGTTTCAGTCTGACCGGCCCTACTCTCAGCTCATCACTGCCAATTACCTGCTTATTGATCTGTCCTGGGCTGAGTTTCAGCCTCATTAGCATAACAGAGCCCTCGGGCCTTGCGTGCAGAAGGCTACTGTACTGCGGACACAGGTGAAATCTCAGACCTCCGTTCCTATTCATGGAGGGATTTTGTTTCTTCACAAAAATTGCTTCTTTGACTCCTCTTTCAAACCTACTTTGATGGTAGGTCCAACACAAAAAAGCACAGAAAGTAGGCTTATCCTCAAATTCCAGGATCGAAAGAAGGTTATTGTTTGCGATTGTCATTAGTAGGCTTGCCAGAGGTGTGTTTTGTTTCATTTGCGTATGGGACTGTAATCTGGCATATTCAAACTTTATTTAATATTTCAAACTTTTCTAATCTGTCCGTTGTCAAACTCTCTTCCCCGCGCTGATGAGTATGTTTGCTTATACTTATCTTTAGTTCTCTTTATGGGCTGTTCCCCTGTTCAACTGAGTGCAACGGGAGGAAGTTCTCCTTCTGAGGTTTATGATATCATCAAACCATCCATCCATCCATCCATTTTCTTCCACTTGTCCGTTGCCGGGTCGTGGGGGCAGCCGCCGGAGCTGCCCAAATCACATTGCACCAGCCCCCATTGCTCCTTCTGCAGGTGGTGGGTCCACGGAAGGACGGCCTCACGGTTCAAACCGGGCCTGTTGGTCTCTCCTAGGGGGCTACCAGTGTAGGCAGACACTGGAGGCAATGTGGGTGAAGTGCCTTGCCCAAGGACACAACGACAATGTGCACCGTCAGGAGGCGGGATATCATCAAACCTTCAGCAACTAACTTTTCCCATGTACCATCAACAGGCACCGTTTAAGCAACTGTCAACAGGCTAATATTGGTGTGAATGTGTATCAAAGAGAGAAACATCGACTCGCCGCACCGTTTTGTGGCACTCGAGCCTCTTTTTCCGTCTCCGCTCTTGTCTAATAATTAACATTGCAGCTGAGTTCCAGTAGATGAGGACCTTGTAATGAGGCTACTGAAGTAATGATATCCCATTATACGACGCAGATCCCAGCTGAATGCACTGCCTGCCAGAGCCGCACTTCTTTGTGTCCGGCTACAGCTCACACCACCTCGGAATACAAGGCAAGTCCTTCATCTGCTATACAGCTCAATTTAAGGACGTCAATATGACCAAGGGCACCGGCAAACACCGGCTGGTAATTTGAAGCAGTAATCATCACATTCAGAGCCTGGTAACGGTCCTATTGGAATTGATTTTTGATGCACGGGGAAGACGGCGGGCTCCGATGTTGGCTACACGGGGCTGAGGTATATGGAGGTGACCATATCATGAGGTCATTAGTGACATGCTTGTTTACTTTACGTTGCTCGCGGCGGCTAATGGAGCAGAGCAAACACTGGCAATGACCTAAAGAGGAGAATGAAGGGCCATTGTGGACGAGGGAAATCTATCTGCCCTTGAGGACATAAAGAATCAAAATGAACAAACATTCAGACTCGCAAAATCCATAATCCACAAGAAATGGGGACACGGCATTGATATAGGGATACGCGAAACCTGATTTTGTTTCACTTTCAGTTCAACTCCAGTCAGTTTACAATACTGATTCCAGACTTTTTTTTATTTTTTTTATTTTTTATTTACAAGATCAAATAACAAGACAAGCCACTCCCCCTTGCATTCATACCACAATCACAACCACAATCATCCATACATTCTTAGTGTTTTGACAGGAACACAAACTATAGACTATATAAAAAGGAAGCACAAAGCAAAAGAAAATAATAACATAGAAAATGAAGTCACTAATACCAATCAAAAATCCATAAACAAAATACAATATAACTGGCAAAACATTTATGACATAACAAATGGCATAGCAAGTACAGCTAATATCTATATCTCTAACTCAAGTAAGCAGACATTCCATTTCTTTTCTTACTGATTCCAGACTTATTAAAGGTACATCATGCAACTTTTTATAAGAATTTCGTTGGGCCTTTACTTCACCTATATTTCAAATCACAGTCGCCTCTATGTCTCTCGAGGGTCAATTGTTTTGAGAGTTTCTGGTAGGTTTCCACTGCTGATGGACCCTCCCACCAGAAAACCAACAAAACGATTGATCCTGGTGCGTTGTAGAAGCCTCTTTGATGGAAAGCAAAGGCATCATGATAAATAACCACCCATGCAGCCATTGGGTTACAAAATAAAGTTTTTATTTCCACGTAAATGCCCCTTTAATCATTGCCATTATTATTTGTGAGTGTTTTGACAAGTTTGTTTTAAATTCGCTGAACTCGCAACACGCCACTACAGCACAAATCAAAAAAAGGAGATCTGGGGGTTCTGGTTTGTAACAAAAGGGAAAAGTTTGATAAAATAAGTATAAAAAAGAATCACACGTATACATAATGCCTGCTGATATTCTACTGTATACTAGATGTAACCATTTATCCTTGCCAACATTTTTCAACTCTCCACACTTTGTCGCACTGGCAGGCCTGTCCAATCCCAACGTCCCAGAGAATACAGTCGGCGCGCCTGAAAAGTCCGCCTGGCCCGAGTTAATTCCCTCCATTGTACTGTACAATATTTCCTGATTGTTGCATATGCAAACGAATCACGCCGTTCTCATCTCGGGGAGTTTTTCGACCGGGGCCCCCAGCTCCCTCCCCTGCTTATCCTTTCATAGCAGCGTTTCTTTTTTCTTTTTTTTTTTACAGTCTTCCAAGCACGCATGCCCGCATTAGATAGCGTTCTCTGTTGGGTTTTATGTTGCGAGTCTTATCGGGGCAGGCGATTCCACTGAGGAACGGGGGCATTGTTGGCACTGACCTCCCCAAAAAGTCACACAAAAAGAAACTAAATTGAGCAGCGGCGCAGGGAAAGCTCCGAGGAGACCCCCATTTGCAATTCAAAGGCAAATTAGCAAATCAAACACTTTTGTCATTGCCAAAGGAAATGAGGGTGACCAAATGAGTGACATGGGCTTAATATTAAAAGTTACACTAATCAACACATCATAGAATTTAAAAGTAATGGCTGTCATTAAAAAGACCAGGGTTTGTCATGGCGGTACGGCCATTTGGCATACTTCAGGTTCCTCTTAAACAGTGGTGTGAGCAAATGATGAGGAAAAATGGCAAAGGTATACAGTAATACAACTTTTCTTGCTCTGATACTCTCCTTCCTCCTTCAGTACATTGTAAACTCAACAATGTTAAAAAGAAAACAATATTATGTGCGACTTATAAAGCATTTGTATCGATTTCGTATAATTGCAGGCCAGTGGCGTGCTGGGACCTCATTTCGGCCTGGGAATTTAGAGAAGACCGGCCCACTTTTCTGTGGATTTATAGCTCAGTGATAGAGTGCTGGTCTCTGGTGCAGGATGTCCCCAGTTCAAGTATGACTTCTACATTTTTCTAACGCTTTTTTTTTTTACGCTCTTTTTACATGGGCCGCTGCACACACAGTCTGAGCCTGATAGAACTCCACAATCAGCACCAAGTTATGAAGATAAAAATATTTATTTGCCCACTTTTCTACCTTTCACTGCCTCTGTCTCTCTTTACTTGTCTCCGCTGGATTGGACTGCACCAACTTCAATTAAAGCGGAGGGGTGTTCCACTTAAACACCCTTAAACACCCCTCTGAGTTAGTTCAATGTCAAATGGTATCTCCCCGCCACAAGGATGAAAAGTTAGATGCGAAAATCTTTTTGATTTTGACACATTTCCCCCTCGTGGGGCGGCCCGGCCCTAAACAGTGCCGCGGCCCACCGGGAAACCTCCCGACTCTCCCTATGGCCAGCACGCCTCTGTTGCAGGCTAGTTTGTTTGCACTTCTGCGACAGTGACATTGAAAAGTGACCCCGGCAAGTCGTGGAAAGTGCTTCTAAACTCATCCCAGTGAAGAATTTGGAAGTTATGAATGTGTTCGGAAAGTCAGGAATGTGAATTGAATGCAACTAACACCTGAATTCACTCAATCCCTCTTTTATTGTGTGTAAACAAAAACAAAATCAGGTACAGAGGCCTTGATTGGAATTGAATTTAAAGTGTAAAACATGGATTTGCATATTCCTACAGCCTAACATTCAGAATGTTTTACACATATTTTATGTTTAATTCGATCCACCGTTTGGGGTACGTATTCTCTCATCTCTTTGGTTTATGGGGGGTAAATAATCCTTTACATAATTAAAGGGTTAGAAAAGGTTTTGAGAAGATAAAATTACGTTCAATGGATGTGCGGCAACTGTTTTGCCAATCGATCACACCAAATAATGTTTTAATTATTAACAGATTAAGCACTGGCTATTACTACTGTACTGGGTGTTGATCCTTTCACAATATTGCTGTAAGTTGTTAGGAT
Source organism: Neogobius melanostomus (assembly GCA_007210695.1). NCBI lineage: Eukaryota > Metazoa > Chordata > Actinopteri > Gobiiformes > Gobiidae > Neogobius > Neogobius melanostomus. Next base: position 5,529,199 of record VHKM01000042.1, on the reverse strand, counting down.
TTGGGTCGGGGTTCGGGTTTAGTTGGGGTTTTAGTTGGGTTTTTCCCCTGTCTCTGTGTGTGTTCCTGTCCTTGTGTGTTTTATTTTGACGTCCCAGTTCTGTCTGTGTGCCTCCTGCTTTCCCTTCCTTGTGTCTGATTACCTGCCCGGTCCTAATGTGTCACACCTGTTCCCCATTTCCCTTGTGTGTGTATATATCCCCCTGTGTTCTCCTTTGTCTTTGTCGGATCATTGTTCCTTGTGACGGTCTTGTTCCTGTTTTGCCATTAAAGTTGGAAGTATGGACGATAGCTGCTCTGCGTCTGGGTCTCTTTCCCTCACCCGCACCCCAAACCGTAACAGAATGATCCGACCAAAACAAAGCCCAGCAGACAGCGCCTGGTACGCGCTTTACCGCGTACTGGGTGGGCAGTCCCGTCCGGAGGCGTTTCCCGCTTGGTGTTCTGCGCCGGAGCCCCAGGACTGCCCTTCGTCGTGGTCTCAGCCAGCACCCCGGGACTGGTCTTCGTGTTCTCAACCAGCGCCCCGGGACTGGCCTTCGTGTTGTCAACCAGCGCCCCGGGACTGGCCTTCGTGTCCCCAACCAGCTCCCCGGGTCTGGTCTTCGTGTTCTCCACCGGCGCCCCGGGACTCTCGCCCGCTCGTCCCCGCGCCTCGGCAGGCCACCTCCCAGAGACTTTTGGCCGCTGAAGGTAGGGGACGGAGAGGGAGACGCGGGACCCGTAGGAAGCGGGCAGGAGCCCAGGCCCCTACCCCTTGCCCGCGGTTCGCCCGGCCGCCGCCGGTCTCTCTCCTGGGCTCACGTCTCGCCCGACCGCCGCCTGGCTCGGCTCTCCCCCGGGGCCTCGCCCGTTCGCTGCAGCTGTCCCCGTAAGAGTCCGTGGATCCGTTTTTGCCCTTGCCATCGGGGACGATCTTAGACCTGCCGCCGCGGCCAGAGCCCGCTGAGGGGGGTCGGACCTGCCTGCCCCTCTGGCACTGTTCGACCTGCTCCCGTCTCCGGAGGATCCGTCACCGTGCCTGACTCCGCTGCCAGGGCCCGCTGCGGAGATCCTGCTCCCGCCTCCGCGGGAGAACCTGTCTCCGTTCCGGACACCACTGCCTGAGTGCGCAGTGGAGATCCTGCTCCCGTCTCCATTGGAGATCCTGGACCTACCTCCGCTGCCAGAGCCCGCAGCGGGGAGGTCTGACTTGCCCGCGCCTCTGGAGTTGCTCGACCTGCTCCCGGCTCCAGAGGACCCATCACCGTGCTTGACTCCGCTGCCTGAGTGCGCAGTGGAGATCCTGCTCCCGCCTCCGCGGGAGAACCTGTCTCCGTTCCGGACACCACTGCCTGAGTGCGCAGTGGAGATCCTGCTCCCGTCTCCATTGGAGATCCTGGACCTACCTCCGCTGCCAGAGCCCGCAGCGGGGAGGTCTGACTTGCCCGCGCCTCTGGAGTTGCTCGACCTGCTCCCGGCTCCAGAGGACCCATCACCGTGCTTGACTCCGCTGCCAGGGCCCGCAGCGGGATTCCTGCTTCCGCCCCCGCTGGAGAGCCTTTCTCCGTTCCTGACTCCGCTGCCTGAGTGCGCAGCGGAGATCCTGCTCGAGCCCCCGCCAGAGTTCGCGGACCCGCCTGTGCTTGAGCCCCCGCCAGAGCTGTCTCCGCCTGACTCGCCTTCGCCTCTGGCCCGGTCTACGCAGCTGCCCCCGGTCCAGTCTTCGCCTTCGTCTCCGGCCCGGTCTACGCCTTCGTCTCCGGCCCAGTCTTCGTCTTCGTCTCTGGCCCGGTTTTCGCCTTCGTCTCCGGTCCGGTCTTCGCCTTCGTCTCTGGCCCAGTGTTCGCCTTCGTCTCCGGCCCGGTCTACGCCTTCGTCTCCGGCCCAGTGTTCGCCTTCGTCTCCGGCCCGGTCTACGCCTTCGTCTCCGGCCCAGTCTTCGTCTTCGTCTCTGGCCCGGTTTTCGCCTTCGTCTCCGGCCCGCTCTTCGCAGCTGTCTCCGGCCCGCTCTTCGCAGCTGTCTCCGGCCCGCTCTTCGTCTTCGTCTCCGGCCCGGTCTACGCAGCTGCCCCCGGCCCAATCTTCGCCTTCGTCCTCGGCCCGATCGTCGCCTTCGTCTCCGGCCCGGTCTCCGCCGTGGCCCCCGGACTGGCTTCCCCCTGGGGTCCCGGTTCGGCCACCTCCGCGCCCCCCTGAGCGACTGCCCCGTGGTCCCCGGGCCGGCCGCGTTCGGCGCCGCCGGTTTCGTCGTTCCCGGGGTCCTCCGGGTCCACCGCCTTGGGGGCCCTCTTTCCCCCGTGGGGGGTCGTGACTCTTGGGGGGTGGGGTTTTGTGCATGTTTTTGTTGGGTGCTCCCGCCTTTGGGTTTTGGTTTTGTTTTTGGGGGGGGGCTGGTGTTTTTCTTTCGGTTGTTCCCTCCTCCGGGCCCCCTCCGCCCGCCCGGGCCCGTCGGGCTTTCGGTTTTTGTCTTGGGTTTTTGGGCCGTCTGGGAGCCGTCCCTTGGGGGGGGGTTATGTTAGGATTTGGGTCGGGGTTCGGGTTTAGTTGGGGTTTTAGTTGGGTTTTTCCCCTGTCTCTGTGTGTGTTCCTGTCCTTGTGTGTTTTATTTTGACGTCCCAGTTCTGTCTGTGTGCCTCCTGCTTTCCCTTCCTTGTGTCTGATTACCTGCCCGGTCCTAATGTGTCACACCTGTTCCCCATTTCCCTTGTGTGTGTATATATCCCCTGTGTTCTCCTTTGTCTTTGTCGGATCATTGTTCCTTGTGACGGTCTTGTTCCTGTTTTGCCATTAAAGTTGGAAGTATGGACGATAGCTGCTCTGCGTCTGGGTCTCTTTCCCTCACCCGCACCCCAAACCGTAACAGTAAGTTACTGATACTGAAAGTATCAATACTTCGGTTTGACAAATACAGTGAGGCTTTCCTGGACAAACAAAGGCTAGTGTTTGGTATACCCTTTCACAACAGTACAAGTAAATTAAGTGATTTACACCTTTGTACATTTGGCACATACAATGATGTTTTTGGTTTACATTAGCAAAGCTTTCTTGTACACTTATTGTAAGTTTTTGTCCTTTGATGCAATGATGTTTGGTCAAGTTTCGATTTGGTTTGATTTTTCAACGTTGGCGTGGCAGCTCCAATAACCAAACTGAGAGAATGATAAATAAAATTGAATAACAGCGCGACAAATAGATAAAAGAGAATCAAAAATCAAAACCAAACCAAACATTTGGCCATTGTCAGCATCAGGTGCACAGTGGTAGTGATGCAGGAGTGTCCCCCTGAAAACCTACTTTTAACAGGCCTTTTGACTTGCCGTAAATGATCGTGGCGGCGTATTGGAAAGTCAGCTCGTTTCATGTGTTTTCAAAGACACTGCTTGTGATAAATGCCGGGGTTGCATCCTCAAAGCGTTTTTAAAAGTCAAAGAGGAAAGGTCTGGATCTTTTTATGTGCCATCAACCAAGTGTACAAAGACTGGAAAAGGTGTGTCAGAGAGGCCGCCGTATCCACGCGATGGGACACACTACATAAAACGCCGCACACATGATCAAGTACGCTCTGACCAACTCCCAGCATGCTTTAGAGCATGGGTTCGCAAACTTTTCAGCCCGGGGGCTCCCAAAATGACCATCAGAATCAAAACAATCGGAAAATAATATAATATAGAGCAAAAAAAAAACATCTAAAATCTGGTGTTATTTATTTATTTATTTGTTCATGTCATGTCATGCCATTACACTTTTTTTTTCATCCATACATGAACAAAAAGGAACAGAATGAAGATTAATCTTGTAATATCTGTTCCTATTAGAAAATGTACAAAATAAAATCAGAAATCCCCATCATTATACCCCGACTCATCACCAGGTCACAAAACATAACAAAACTGCATAATTTGTCTTACAGTTCACTTCAGTTGTTTTCAATTTTTTTCGTAATCACTCAGAATTTTGTCTTTGTACATTTTTTTGAATTTGTAAACACTTGTACAACATTTAAATTCCACACTTAAAGAATTCCACAATTTAACTCCATAAACAGACGGACATTTCCGTTTCAACGATGTTCCTGCAAACCTATTCCGAAAATTATATTTTCTTCTATGGGAAACGTCTTGTGCCACAAAATTACTTTGAACATCATTTGGCAATTTTTTTGTTTAGCTTTCCACATAATAATCAAATTTAAGGATCTCGTCGACTTAAAAATGTTAAGAAGTTTATTTTCAATAAATAAAGGATTAGTGTGCTCTCTATAACCTTTCTTACTGATGATTCTAATTGCTCTTTTTTGCAGCAGGAACAAGGGCTTGGTGGTACAAGTATATGTGTTACCCCAGACTTCAGCACCATAACTGAAATATGGGAGAATCATTGAGGAATAAAGCATACTCAACAAGCTACAATCAAACAAATCTCTGACTTTATATAAAATGCCAATACTTTTGCTGACCTTTCTTTTTACATAGTCAGTATGAGCTTTCCACTTTAATTTTTCGTCTAAAACAACACCTAGAAACTTAACTTCCTTGACTCTTTTTATACTGACTCCATCAATTGTAATTTTCACATTATCAATTTTGCTATGATTACTGAAAATCATATAGTTTGTTTTGTCCCAATACAAACTGTTGTTTGACCTAAATATGCATTTAGGTCACAGTCATATTATGTCAATTAAGTTTTGTGAATGTGTGTCTTTAGGGGTTTCCATATGTTCTTTCTTATGAAATGCTATCAGATGATGAAGGCTTGGGTCTAGGAAAGAATACACATGCTTTTGACCCCATTCAAAATTTGGGGCACAACACATTGGGGCAGTTGCAAAACATTTTCAAAGAAGCGGGAAGGCCACTAATGGATTTGCAATTGCTGTTATGGTGCACTCAGCGTGAGCATGTACACTCCGGAATGCATCATTTTACCGTAGCGTAGCAACATGCGAGATAGCAGGTAGCAGGTGCGAGCATTATCTTATTCAGGAAGTGAGTGCAGCCGCGTGCTGGCATCCATAATGGAGGCAATCCTTCAGGGCTGCGCGTGGATCTCTAAGCAGCTTGAGCCCTGAACGCCGGGGTGCGTTCGCCAACACAAGGGTTTCATTAACCCCCATGTTAGCGAACAGTTATAATGTTGGCAGCTGCCAGATGGGAGCGGGGAAGGTAGGACGGCGTACGTCATCACATAATGTGGCAGGTGTTGTGCAGGGGAAAATAGGCAGCGCTTAATGGTATTGTTAGGAGCAGCGTAAAGGCATTGGCCAATAGACAGAGATTGCTATATTTTCCACAGGTGCATGGTGAAACTCGCAGACATTTTGCCAATAGACGTACATTTTTTACAATACAGACTGTGTTTTGTTTTGGGTCAGAAATACGAATAACAAAAGACTGTCATAATTCATGTTTGCCAAAAGTGTAAGAACATACAGATTGTTGCAAAATGTTGCAATGGTTTTATTTAACTGCCTTCGTCATGAATTATTTCAGGACATCTGTCAATAGATGCTGCTCTACCAATGCCATTATTTTTCTGAAACACAATGGTACAAGATGGAACTTTTACCAACATTCACATCCTGTTCCGGCACACATTTTAAATATAATAACATCATCAGAGGGAAAAAAGTACATGCACCCTCTCAAGCCTGTAAGAGCTCTTCAAACCTTTTAGGGCTACAATATCCAGTTCATTTGAATCCATGCACTTGCCATCAAAGACCTCACGAGGCTTCACTACATTCTATATTTACACAGGGGACAGCGACCAAAGCAGCCCTCTGCAGAGCTCAATTTCCCACAGGATTCCAGTTCATACGTGCTTTTATACAGTATGACATACGGAGAATTCAATAGCCATAGGTCGTTGGCGTTTTCAGATCACTACATATTTTAAACCCGGGAAAATTGCATATATTTAATTATTTTTTTCTCAATTGATCAATCAAATGTAGCCATTACCAATATGGCTCAGCTCAGTTTCCAAGCAGATAAAGGAAATATGTTGCATCCCGGTCTCAACTCTTCGGCAATATTTTTTCGGGAATCCATTTTGGTAGTTATGCAGTGATCTACATCAATTTGGCGTAATTCTCGCAATCTGTTTTTGGTATGTTTTTGGATGTGTTCTCATTTAACCTCAATTGTCGAAGCATTTTCGTCTTGCGCATTTACAACGATGGCCAAAAGGCTGGTACTTTTTAGGTCCTAATTTGGAACATTGAGTAATTACAGCTGCTGTCCATTATGTTTCTTTCTGTGTGGATTGCTTTCTTGGTAAATTTGTGTTTTGCCATAATTACTGCAATTAGGCATCATTTTGGTTGGAAGCTGTTGCCATGACAGAACGTCACATAAAAGGTCCATCTGCGAATGCACTGTTATCATGGAAATTGGACAGATTGTTTGATAAATATAGGGTCTATGCATTTTATAGCTGTGGATTTGTTTTATTATAGGATGTGAATTGTTGTTTGAAAGTTTCACCTCAGTTCAGCTGAAAGGCGTCATACATACGCGCCTGTATCTGAATGTCCTTTCTCAATCCTAAGCCCTTATTTACATTGCTATGTATACAGAACTGTGCTGTGTACAGTGGTCCTCAAACTTTTCATACCTCACAAGATGTTTGACCTTGTCAGTATCACCCGGCCTAAATCATGGTCAAATCAGGACTGAGCTAGGTGAAAAGGAGTCTAAAATGGACCTTAAATTGGCTAAATTATGCATTAACTGGGTGTAAACCATGTCTAAACCAGACAAAAACACCTAACGAACGTGGAACGGCTTGGAAGATCAGTTAAAACAGTCCGAAACAGTCAAAGCTTTCAAAAAGTTGTATAATCTACTAAAATAAAATAAAAATATAAGCTTAGAATGAATAAAATAAGAAACTAGTGAAAAGACTTTAACAGATCCATAAGGGATGAATATGAATTTAAATGATGACATGATTTAGTTTAAAATAAATCAACATAAAACAAAATGTATATATACATATATAATTGAATATTGAAATTTATGTTAAAATCAATTATAAATACATGCTTCTTTCTTTTCTGTTTGACACTTGATATTGTTTATTATAAATGTGTGTGTTTGTTTTCTCATGGATGTATGTGAACTGGGTCAGGCATAATACGTTTTCACTTCAGCCTAAACCCTTTCGGTCGTGTTGTACACAAATAATGGAAATGTTTGTTTAATGTTTAAAGGAATGAAATGACTACTACTACTACTACTACTACTAATACTACTAATACTACTACTACTATTACTACTAACATAAATGCATTATTTAATTAAATGGAAATCTCTGCATATAATGTTACTTAAGACCAATAGTTCAGCGCATTGTGCACGCTGCAAAGAAGGTGATTGGCTGTAGACCCCCATCTCTCCATGACCTGTTCGTCTCCAGGGCCCGGGGCATGCAGGTCGTGTCACAGTAGACCCCTCCCAACCTGGACGCGATCTGTTTGACCCTCTGCCATCAGACTCATGAACACTAAATAACCTGTTACCTGCCATTTGCACTGTTATATTTGCACTAGGCGGTTATTCACATCTGCTGTCTTTATAGTTTGTATTTTGTATTCAGAGTTAAGCAAATTTGACTGTATCTTGTTCATTTTTATTCTATTGTGCATGCCCTTATAGACTTTAAGTTTGTGATTGTCCCTTCACTGACAATGGCAATAAAACCTATTCTGATTCGGATCCAGCCTATTACCTCCAGTTGCACAGTTTGAGAACCGTTAATTACAAGATAGGGCTGCACTAGGGGTTTCAAGTGATCTGAACATAGGGCTATACCAAGAAGTAATTCATCATCACTTTAAGTCAAAATAGTTCCTTGAATCAAACAATCCTTGGCGTCACGGTTAAAGCAGTACTAAGTAACGTGTTTACCTTAATAAATCCTTTCCGTAGTCCCTCTGGGGGCAATACAAGTGTTAATGGGATGATTGGGGGGTCTTTCATCTCCCCCTGGTGTCTCTGGGCAGACAACCATGCTTGCAACTTACCTGTCACTGGGGCGGAGCAACCAATACACACTAATAGAATCACGGAGAAGAAGCTAACAGGCTAACAGGCAAAGCTAACTGCGGGCTAGCGCCACTTTAAACAGTATTTACAGCCAAGTTTGAGTGAAAAAACATATTCCCATTGTATAACTGGATGTACAACACCCCTCTCTCCCTTCACCTTTTCTGTCAGCGTAGTATTTACTCTCCAAGACATTTAATAAGTTAAAAAATCGTAACTTGCTAAGACACCTGCAGCGCTTAAGGCCTCTAGGGGCAAGAGTTACTTAGTACTGCTTTAAGGAAAAGCAGATTTAGCGCTGTGCCGATGCCCGCTATCATTAAAATTCTTAACAGAGAGTAGATGTAACAGACAATGTTACTTATGTATTCACAGCCACACAACTGCTGGAGGTGCCTATGGTGAGCTCTGTGTAGTGGGCGGGGCACCAGCGCTCTGTACCTGTCACTTTATGTAAATGGAGGTTCTCGTTAATGGCAGGGCAGCGCTCAGCTCCGATAGGTGTCCCGGCGTGGACGGGGCCGCCGGACCTGCCCGCTGACACCGGTGATTAGTGGTAGCGGGATGGGGTCGTGACAGGGGCCGCCGCTAAAAGAGGCCGCGGTTGCCGTCAATGCCAGCGCCGCACTCTTCCCTGCGCTGACCTCCAGGCACTGCATAAAAAGGCAGGGAGGATTAAATATATATATATATATATATGAGGTGGATTCACTGTACGGCTTCACGCGCGTTTGAAATAACAACGCCGATGGATACGGGGCCTTTGTCATATTCTGTACTCCACGGCCCGGATTGCCATGAAAAGTGAAGGCCAATTCATCCGTATCCATTTCTCAAATTCGCTGATGGCCCGCTAGTTATAACATCTGACAGGGTGCATTGGCTGTGCGACATTGTCATTTTGGAGTCCGTAGCAGCACCTGGGGCCAGCCTGTCGCTCCATTTTCTCTGAGCCCGTACGCGCCACTGATTGGACGGAGCAACATTTCAAACATTTGCATATATCGCCTCTGCTAAGACGGATATTACATTGCAATGGGAGGCTTGTTGGTTCTGGAGACAGGGCTAAAAGCAAACACACAATCCAATCAATGGAGACATATAAGGTTTAAAGGGGGGGTATTATGTAAAATCGACTTTTTCAAGCTTTATATCATGTTATTATGTCATTCCCTCATTAAACACATGCCTGGAGTGTTGCCTTGGCTCATTCACATATTTTGAGTAATCAGTAAAAACTTAGACGGCAGCCATTTTAGGTGTAGCTATGCCTCAGTCCTCCTAGGAACGCCCCCACCTCCTGGAGACGCCTCTGGACCTTTCGTCACCAGCCAAGCCACCAACCACTGCTCCTCAGCTCAGCAGAGCACCCCTCCCCGCACAGTAGTGTTGTTTAGATGCCACAGCAGTGTGCTGAAGGGGGCGTGTCGGAAAGCTTCTTAAAGAGACAGAGGCCTATTTCAAGACGTTCAGTACAGCCATTTTGAGAGCAATTTTATTCAAGGCAGTTATTTTAATATACTGCATATACAGACCAACAGAAGGTTACGTCATCATTGTAGTATGCTATAGACTGGTGCTATGAGATTGAAAAAAGCATAATACCCCTCTTTAAAGGTTCCACAACATTCTTTATTCAGCCTTTTCAAACGCCTTTAGGTTGATATTTTTTTGCAGTAGCTGTGCGTATTCAATAACATGCATTGTTCCGACCAATAAAACCTGATGACAAATTCATAAAAAAAGACCTTTAAATGGTTTTCTTGGTCTACAATAAATAATCACTGCCATTTTGCATGTCTGCTTTGGTGCTTGTCAGCCTCCATTTCTATCTAACCAATTCTGTAGCCTTTGTTAGACGTTTCTTTCATAGCTGACTAAATAAATCAATCTTAATGCCTCACAAGATTTGAATGTGGACATTTAAGAAGCTGAGCCAAATCCTCGACACATAAAAAAACAAAAAAACTCTAAAGTGTGTTTTGTTTGGTTCAAAGGCGCGCCGTCTCGCTTTCTCCCGCTCTGTGGTGGGGATTTCTTTGTGCGATCTTTATCTTTACTTTATCTTCGAAGTACTTCACCTATAGGACCCTGTGCATAAGCCTAATCTGAATGGGAAAATGGCTAAATATTGAGTTCTGGCTGTGACTGATAAAGCTCTTTTTTTTGTTTTTTTTCTTCCTCCCTCATGTTTTGTTATTTCTTTCCCTTTAAGCGGCTAAAGAGGGACAACCATTAATCAAAAGGCAAGGTGACCGCGCTTTTTTGTTCCCGCGCATTGGTTATCAAGTTGACCCAGTAAACAACGTGCTCAGAGAGGAGACATACAGTAGAAGCATGTCAAATCTCATTTCTGAATATAGCTTATGCCTGACAAACTCGCATGCAGGACGAATTTATACTTCAATAAGTCTTCGATGGTAATATGTTCTTATGTCCTAATGACCTGTGTGTTTATTTCATGCCATGACAATTTTGCCAGCTTCTGCGGTCTTTCTCTGAAGTGTCACGTGATGCTGCAGTCTGTCTTCTCCAAAAACTGTGTCCCAAGTGTGAGAGAGTCGATATACGCTCCCTTGTCCCGGTTCACAGTCTGGGGAGTGCTCTTCCAGATCTCGATGTGGTGCTTGTTGCTCTCTGTGTGGTCGTCACTCTTGCAGTGTGACCTGACATGGCAGACCTCAGCTGTTCTTCTTCTGCTCATCGTGGTGGTTCTGAGGAGGGCCGCAGAAACAGCAGAAACAGTCAAGGTATGAAAGAAAAAAGCACAAGTCTGGCTATAAGAACATCATCAGGACTGAAAAACTGGCGTGACATTCGTGAACACCTTTTTGAACAGATTTGACTTGGGAAACTTCTCCCTTCTTTCCATGCAATTTCAAAAAAAGCTTTCAAGCGTTTTGCACACACCAGTTCGTCAAAGATAGTGGCAAAAAGTTCCGCATTGGATTGTTTTAATCATGCGCTTCTCAGTGGTGACTTCTCAAATATTACAGTGTGAGACTGTTTCTAATATGAAGACACACAGATCTCTTCAATCTAACAAGCTAGTTTTAATAAGTCAGTAAGGGGAGGAGTTAATTTTTACAATTGCCGAACTCCGTTTCTGTTCCCTTATAAACCTACCTGTTGTTCTGAGCTGCACTGTAAAATGTAAAATTTGTTTCAACTCAAAAAACTAATTTCAAGGGCTGCCAAGAAATTGTATGTGTAACCAATAACCATTTTACAATGTAGTCGATTTGAAATTTGAGATTCACCTCTTTCGTTCAATTGTATTCTTAGGTTGACATAACTGTTTCCAGTTGTGAAAAACGTCAGTTACAAAATTAAATCAGTTGTGTCAACCTAAAAATACAATTGAACGAAAGAGGTGAATCTCAAATTTCAAATCGACTACAATGTAAAATGGTTATTGGTTACACATAACATTTCTTGGCAGCTCTTGAAATTAGTTTTTTGAGTTGAAACAAATTTGACATTTTACAGTGTACTCTTGTATGTAAATTATAATTACAGGTGAAGTGTCGGTGAATCCTGGTATTCATTCCAAAACGTCAGCAGAGATAAAGACGCTGTATCTACTGTAGCAAGCTCATAATCTCCCTCCCAAGTAGGCAAACCCCATTGTTTTTCGAAATCGCTTGTGTCTCAAACTTGGAAACTCTTTTCATGCATACTGTACACACGGCGCAATGCTCCCGCTGCCCTGCGACTTCACGCCGGGGGGGGGGGCAGCCTCATAATGCACATTCTCTTACACATTGAAATTCTGCAGTTGTCGCTTCAATTTCCCTTCCCTTTTACTCACAGCGGTTCAAAAGATTGTCCCCAAACTTTGGGCAAGGCGAGGAAATTGCTTTCAAGGAGTGCTCTGAGCATAAACATAGTGATGACTCTGATTTGGTGGGATGCTATTTTGGCTGCTCAACATTTCCGGCCAAAGTGCACGGCGGGGCTTCCTATCGGCGTGCCATCTATTTTAAAGCGCACATAAGCTTGTAAAATGCTGATATTTAAGCAGCCTTTGCGATTTCAATGAATCTTGTCGTTGTAATAAGGATTAAGGGCTTGAGGGGCTGAGTTCGGATATAAAGAGGATGCTGACCGAAGGTGTCCAGGGCAGTACTCGCCCGCCGCTCTGACCGCAGAGTGGAGGGGGCATGCCACGGAACAGGACTTAACAAGGTGCACATAAGCAGCCCCCGTACAGACCGCGCACACTGTGACAACCGGGCCGTGTCACAAACTTTTATTAGTCAACCTCCTATATATAGTCTGTCCACTTGTTTCTGAAATAACTGCGATGCAAAAACGGCGACCGGCACTGTATTTGCAGAGTTGAAAAGCAAAACAAACAGAAAGTCACCGCAAATTATGTCATACGCCTTTAGCTTTGATTACAGCACGCATCTGGCGAGACATAGGACGATGATGAAAATGCAACAAAAACGCCAAAAAAACAAAAAGTTAGAAAAATGCAGCCAGTAATGTACAAAAACATGACAAAAAGCAACAGGAGAAATTACAAAAACAAGACCAGAAAGTGTAAAAAAAAGAAACGAAAAATGCGAAAGAGCAACAAAGACGTGCCGGAAAAGCCAAATTACACTACTTTGAGTTACTTTTGACAAAATATAAACCAAAAATAGTAATAATGCACCGAGCAAAACTGCAGTCAAAGGCTGTTTCCCAAAGCCTAGGTACCTTGCCTTGGTGTTAAAGGCAGTGCCTCAAAACTCACTTTCTTCCAGTAAAAGGAAGTGAGTTTTTAGTCCTTCCAACTAAAAAGGAAGATACTGTATGTTTCATCCTGATGAGGGAGGATTCTGAAGCGCTGGGGTGAAAGTAATTAGATTTTTACCAACTAAAATGAAATAATTAAAACGCAGTCAGAGATGATGAAACCTATCGGAAAAATACAAAATAAAAAACTCGCAAGGGAGACTAAAAGCTTCAGAAATAAAATAAATTAATTTAATTTAATTAAAATGAAACAAATCATGTCCTTTGTTACTCCATGAAGCAGTGACATTTGCTCTGATGTTTGAATCAAATTATATACATTTAACATTTGTTGTTGTTAACAAAACAAATTACACTAAACAATAAAGTGGCACAAACCTAAAATTTATTATTTAATCTTGACAAAAACATTGCCTTTTTTGTTGATGGTGCAGTGTCCCAAAGATCCCAATGATTCTCAATGGGGTTTAGATCTGGACTCTGTGGTCCTATGCTCCCTGAACCACTCTTTCACAGTGTGAGCCCAGTGAATCCTGACATCGTCATCATGGAATATGCCCGTTCCATCAGGGAAGAACTCCTTTGATGGATCTCACATTGTGTTTCTGAACCTAGTCCTGACCAGATGTAGCAATCCCAGACCATAGCAGTTATCCAGGTGGTGACTTTTCATTTATTGATAGATTTGTTTTTATCTTGTAAGATTGGTTGGTAATTTCCAGTAATGTCCAGTTCTATTGACAACAGACAGCGACTCTAACTTTTTATCTTTTATTGGCGAAACCTTCTGCCAATTCTTAAATAATTTCTGGGAAATATTTCATTGCAAGAGTCTGTTCGCGTAGCCGTAGCATCCATGTCCACCTGTTGGAATATAAAAAAGCAGCTGGGACCGGCTTGAGGTTCAGTCCGGGGCCTGTTCCTCCGCCCCCTCACAGTCCGTCCCACGGGGAGGGTGATGGCGGTTTAAGGCTGCCCTCCTTCGTACCTTGATCCCGTCTCTACTTCCACCATATTCTCCCAACAGACAAGAACACCCACATCCATATGGCATCTCAGCTCCGGTATGTTTCCCTTGGTGGCCGAGCGCTTCGGAGGTGGCTATTTGCAGACAGGAACTCGATATTTATGTACATGCGTGTGGTAAGACGGCGAGTGATATTCTCGGTTATGTCCATTTTTAGGAAGCTCATGAGGGAGATGCTGTACAAGTGGAGGGTTTGCGCGTCTTCCATGTCTAAAATAATTGCAACAGACTGTGGGCGTTTTGGAGCACGGAACAAAAGCTCATTTCTCCGCACAATTATGACAAACTCTGAAAACTCTTCAAACAGATTCTATCTATCCGAACTTGTTATGTCGTTTGTGTTGAGCAGAACATAGAAGGTTGACCTAATTGAGACAGAATAGAGGAGTGAATATCAGTTACATTAAAAAGAACAATATCTGAATATAGGTCATTAATTTACTTTACATAGCAACACTCCCACAAGAGCGTCGACGAGGGAACAAATGTTTTCTTTTGCCTGTTTTAAAATCCTGGATTATATGATGGAGAAGGCAGGAGATTAGAGCAGCCTGTTGTGTTGTACTGACCTTCACGTCTCCAAACACGCACATGCACACGATCTGAATTGGATTTATTTATTAAGGGAAACGTGTACCGTTACGGGGTTCCATCCAGAGCAAGAGGCCTGCAGATGCTTTCATGACGATCAATCCGCTGTAATTACAAGACAAGGGGCCTCTTCTCAGTTAATCTATGCCTGATATCTACTTTCCCCAGGCTTTTCACATGGACGGCTTCTCATTGACGCCTCCATTCTGTGCCTATGGCCTCTCTACTACAGGACAGTGCGAATTTGAATGGCTGCTTTACTGCGGAAGTCACTTTCACCGTGAAACACAAGTCACAGGGTTCTCCGACCTTTTCTGCCCGTGAGCTCTATTTGCAAAAAGTCAAATCGACAAGAGAAATATTTAACATTTGCAGAAACTCGAGAAATGGTTTCCTCTTAATGCTATATCACACTTACCCAAATCTGTGCGGATTGTGTTCAGCCTGTCTTTCTCTCTTCACTTGGTGCACAAAGAGAAAAAATATGTCGATATAAATGTGACATGATACATGCGAGTTGTTTTGCCAAGGCAGTAATCAGATTTCACTCATCAAGCTGTTAGAAATGTAGAAGCCTTTGGGGAGCTACTTGGAAAAGGCGGGCAAAACCATACTGGTTTGAGATCACTGAAGAGTGTTCTATTTGTGGAAGTACAGTAGTGGCAGTTGTAGCACTTACAGTAAGATGAATACAATCAGATTTATACTTCAGATGACTATAACATTTTACTTACTGAAGCTATTTTTGGTGTATACCTTTACAGTATGTGTATGGTGTATGACTGTAAGTGCAATAGTCTGCGCCTCTGGTAATCGGTAAGTCAAGGGATCAAGCCAAACCTTAAAGGTGCACTATGCAACATTCTATGTAAAAAGTTCATATTAGTGCAAAGTTTTTTACTCATTTTGTTTTTCATCCTGAAAGAGCACCTGATTTTTAGTTACTATCTTAAAGAACGTTTCTTGGATCCAGTGCAGCACTCCCGACCACCTTGCTTTCATATTAGTGCATATTCCACCTTTCATTACCCCACGGCTGTATGGGTGGTTAGCTTGGCGCCTTTACCTTCCATCCCGGTGGCTCCTATGATGCAATTTTATTTCAGAATTTTTAGGATTGTTGGTCAGCAGTAAAAGCCTAAAAAAACAATTGATCATGAAGTGTCCTATAGGCCATCAAGATGGTAAGTAACGGCGCTATGCTAACCACCCAAGCATCCGTGGGGTCACTGAAACCCAAGACTATATCATAATCTCTACTACAATGGAACATTCCTGAAGGACTGAGAGCCTACTCAAAAGAAACAATAAACTTTTACTTCTGTACCTGCTTAAAATGCATACACGTTGCAATAGTTTGGGAACTTGTTTTTGTGAACTCCCTGTACTGAGCACGGCAAAACTTCTTCAATCACATTCACTTGCACTGTTTTTCTCAGGCCTCTTTCGAACATACGCACTCCTCCGCATTTGCATTTGAGCTAATCCCAACGGTGTAATCAATGTGGAAATACTCGGCATCAGCACTATGACAGCATGCTGCAGCAGAGCTAGCATAGCAATGAGCAAGCCGCAAATCAAGCCTTTCGGAATGAAAGCCTTGTTAAATAAAAGCGAGCGGGGTCAATAGGAGATATCGACGAGTCCATGATGCTTGTAGTTCAAAGTCCGTTTCTCTTTTTTTTTCTTTTTTTCCCACACGTGCTGCTGTTTTCTTCCCAGACGCAGAGGCGAGCAGCCAAAGTTCTATCCTTGAATGCTTAATGCAATGTCCTTGGTGTGCAACTTTGTTCTATGCAACGAAATAACTTCTGAGTCTGAGTGTATGGAAAGTTCCCTGCCTCCTTGTTTGGTTGGAGTTGATACAGAAAAAAAAAATGCATGTTTCAAAGATTCAAAGATTTGTTCAACTGGTTCCGTCCGGGTCACGGCACCATATTTCTTTGTGGAGGATATATCTGGGGCTTGGATCCGGTGCATTAGAAACAGGACAATATGAGTAGGTTTTCAACAAGATAACAACAAAAAGCACATGCACATACACATACACATCTTGTTCGTTATTTTGTGAAGAAAACTATTTCAAAAGTGGCTATAAGTGGTTCCTTGAAACTCTGACTACTCTTAATACAAACCAAATCCCGATGCCAGAACTCGGACAGTTCGTGTTGCTTCCACATTACCCGTCAAATGAGTTTTAGGGCCGTTCCACCACCGCCTGTCAAATATCAACACCATTTAGCATCTGGCTTGTGTGGTGTAATGCAACAAATATGGCTCTGAATTAGTCAAAAAGTTAAACAGAACCTGCTGTTTTGACGTTGAAATTATTGGTGGTAAAAAAAAAAAATCATTCCTCGCAAATAACAAGCTCATCTGGGTTCCAACGTTTGCGAAATTCCGGCCAGATTTTATGTAAGATTTACACCTCTTCCTCCACTTTTGGACTGCTCATTTCCCACTCTGGTGTGAGGTTGTGAGCATTGTTCCAAAGGAGCTTTTCGGAGACGCGGGGCTTCATTTATCAGGGCCTAAGTGCAGGTGCAGAGACTGTGCGCAACTCCTAAATAACTCCATTTATGCTTTTTTATTCTCTGCATTCCCTGCCTTCTTCAGGATTAACTGGAGAGACTGCAAACCCACCTGTGTATGGCTCCAGCACTGACAAGAGGCAAAGAGATTAGCTCTGGGCGAGGCCAACAATGGAGCATGCATAAACATAGGTGCAGCTTAGTTACTTCATCAAAAGTTTCTACGTTAAATAGCTTTAAATGGCACCACAATGATGTTGAGTTTAGTTAAGAAGCAGTCTGCTGTATTTACAATAGTACATCGAGATTCAGTAGGCCTTCATTTGAACCGACTTAAACTATTGCCCTAAATATTGAATGTATTTGCACTCTCTTTAGTTGTAATCTGCGTAGTTCGTGCCTGCAGGCCTCAGTGTTTACAACTGATTGTTCTATCACCGTGTCATGCAACTTTGTCGGTTGTAAGTGTTTTAAACTTACACAGATCCTTCAGCCGTCAGTGCTAAAAGTTGACTTTGAATGCACTGTAGCCTGAGGGTTGCTCTGCCCTGCCTCTATTTGCCAACTTTTTTTACAAGAACTATTGACCAACGCCAATCAAAGCCAACTCCTTCATGGGTCTATAGTGATACAAACCCAAGTGAAATACTATTCACCGCCTGACAAACAAGAAGTCACCACCTGGATTTAACTGTTTTGATCTGGGGTTTGGCTGCAGTTGGTCAGGTCTACGTTCAGCTGACTACCTGAACATCCTGAGTAACCTGCTCATTCAGGTTACTCCATCAATGGATTTCTTCCTCCCTGATGGCACGGGCATATTCCAAGATGACAACGCCGGAATTAATCGGGCTCACATTGCGAGAGAGCGGTTCAGGGAGCATGAGACATCATTCACGCACATGGATTGCCGCCAGACGAGTCCAGACCTGACCCCTATTGAGAATCTTTGGGATGTGCTGGAGAAGGCTTTGAGCACATCATCAGTACAAGGTCTTGGTGAAAAATAAATGCAATACAAGAGTGAATGTGTGCTGTAAACAAAGCTAAAGGCGGTCCAACAAAATATTCCAGCGTATGATCTCTTTTTGGGGGGCATGCAGTGTATATAATTTGCAATTTGTCCCCGTACAGGAATGTATCATCTTAAAGATCCTAAACCCTTTTTTTTATGTTCTAGGGTTGACCAAATCTTTTAGTTCAAAAATACGTATTTGACTACAGCAGTCGTCTAATTTCCTTCCACAAATTACAGAAAATCATTATTAACTCGATAAGTCACGAGCTTTCACCAGTGCCTCAGGGCAAGCTTTCGGCATTCCTCTCCAGCTCCAGATCTTCAGCCAGGATCTTTGTCTTGAGGACTTCAGTGGTCGCTGTAGGATTAATCTATTGGACGTGTTTTGGAAACAGGAATACAAAACCCAAGAAGAACCACCACACAGAGAGGCACCGCTCAGGCCAGGGATTAAATCTGCAGTGCCCAACCCAACCTTATTCTACTGTTGCTACTATAGATTAAACATGCTCTTTATTATTTCAGTTGTATGCTCGTCATTTGTTAAAGAATAAGAAACTTATTTTGGAATTTTTCATCTGTATAGGTTTATGTGCTGTGCCCTGTTGCTGTTCTCCAACCTTTGACTGACCTATGTCGTCATATGGGGCTACAGTAGCACTCTAAATCCGCAGGGTCCACGTTTTCGGTAGATTGATGTGACTCTGGAGTGAATAAGTTGATTGATTTAATCTCACAAGGCGTTCAATTTAGTGGATCAGAGCTGCTCCAAAAGATTGGTTTGGCATGGATTTTCTCCTCGAGGTCACAGAGGCATCAACCATAATTGTTTTTATTACACTTTGGCTCCAAAAAACACACTCTGGGATCATATTTCTCTTGACTGCTCAATGTCTATAGTCCAAAAGCATGAATAGGTCATTTTTTTCTCCGTCCCTGGCGTTCCATTACTTTTGCGGCGCCTTTATTTGAATAACAATGAAGCTGAAATGAACAGAGATGGGAGAGTTAAGCAAGTTTGACTTTCATTTGGAAATTTAGTCACTAAAATTAAAACGTAAGGTTGGGCGGAAGCTCTGCAGTATTCAACCGCTACCATATTGCAAGAAAACTGCACTTTGCTCTACTTCAGTTTCAGACAGAACATAATCAGACCTATGGGTATTATTTCTTCTGGGTCTTCACCAAGTGGATTTTGTATTGTTACGCCTCAATTGTTACCTTGTCATGTTCACTCAGTAACAAGTATGAGGTGTTGTTATTGGTGAAAAATGTCTCAAGAAGTATTACAAAGATAGCATCTGTTGCTGTATAACCAGGAATGTTCTGCAGTGTGGCTTTAACCTCTCAACCCCAGAGTGCATTTTCTCCAGTTCGGACAAACACAAATCTAAAAGGTTCTTCACTGGGAAGTGAAGTACAAAGACGTACACAACTGATCTTTTTCCTCACGTTGTTGCCATGTTGTTGCTTTTTTTCCCCTTTGGTTGCTTTTTTGTTGTGTTTTCATCACACTTTTTCCATAGCTTTTGGTCACTTTTTGATCATGTTTTTGTTGATTTCTGTGGCGTAATAATACCAGGAGTAATTCGGCATCCGTGCAGTGATATCTTAACTTTACTGTGCAGATGCCGAAGTATTCCTGGTATTATTGCGCCTTACAATATAGTTCCCCTTTTTATCCGCTTAGAAAATCCACATTGTTTAATTTTGTGTGATCATACTTTATAGTGTAACATTTCACGTAACCGTATTTAAATAGGGAAAACGTGGAAGAGTTTGGTAGCTTCTATCTTCACCTCGTTTGGAGCTATAGAGGAGAAGAGAGAGGCTAAATGCTAACGCCTTCTGAGCTGTGTTTACGTTACGGAAGGCACGCGTGGAGACCAGACAGGTATAAATGAAAGCTAAGGTAAGAACATATCTCAGTATGTAAAAACGGTGGCCTATTCCTTTAAGATATCAAAGAAGATTTCCATATAGTCAAGCTTTACAAGTTTTACACAACGACTGAATGAGATCATGTTCTAACGTCCTGATGCCCGCGGCCAGTCGCTTCTTGTCTCTCTTTACACCATTTACTGACACAGTCCAGCCCTGTCCCGCCTGCCAATTATCGCCAAAGCATATAGGACTAATTAAAGTTTGATTAAGTCCTGCGTGTTCTTGTTGATATGCAGCGAAGGAGAATGGGAGGGGCCCTATCTGAGATCGCACAGTGTCTGTTCGAGGCAGGCCCCCGTGAAATTGGATTGTTGACCTTTGCACCCTTCGCTCCCAAATCGCTCTCAAGTGCCGAAAACTCACACTGGGGAGAGAGGGTGGAAAAAATAGGCGAGTTCTCTGGTTCCGTCGAGGTAGATAGCATCACAGGAGGACCACTCTCTAATGAGGTCTACCAGGGATTGTATGTACAGAGATTTGGACGCAAGCCGAATGAAAAATGCAGCAACCTCGGAAAGCGCGTTTGTCCGGACCAGAATGGAAATATTTCTATTTGCGAGCGAGTTCTCGGGCTTCCCGGTTTGTGCTGTGTATAGGAAGCGAATCCCGTTGGGAGCTGAGTTGCAGGTATGGAATGGGGCCTGCGTTTCGCCCATAAGAGGAACAATGGAGTCTATCGATGTACAGCGGCTTGCTCGCTATGGATGCTCCTCTCCGCGCGCTCCTTTTAGGTATGACATGGTGTACCACAGCGAAAGAGGTTTAGCATGAGTAATTCATGAAACGTACTTGCATATTAATGGCCGGACCTTTCCATGGTGAGTGAACATATGTGCGAGGCGGCTGGTTTTATTTTTAACAAACGGGATGGAGGTACAGGCAGTCGGGTGGAAGAGGAGAGGATTTGGAGATACGAGTAAAGCTTATCAATGACTAGAATGCAGCCACATAATACTGCGTAAGCTAAGCTAACTTTCACCCAGCAGATCTCCTTTTACAAAGTTTCAACCAGTTTTCCAGGTACACTCACTGCAAATTCTTTAATGCTAATTTATGATGAAGAGAAGGGAAGAGAAGCTAATTGCTGTATGGTGTTTGATGAGGAATAAATGAACTCAAGAACTATGTGTGATTTGGTGCTTTTTATTTATTTCTGGAAGATGGAGACAGTCATCAATGAAAAACATATTTTAACCAATTGTCCATCTTCAATGAAGCTTCTTGAGTCATCTTCTGTACGCTGTAGTCGAAGTCGTGGAAAAGTTAAATCATCGACTGGACTAGGTTTTGGTAAAGTTGAAGTGTTGAACGTCTCATCCAAAAGGCTTCATCAGTGACACTAAAGTTAAAGCTCAGCCCGCAGACCCTATATAGACCACTGGGAGGAGTTTAGCTAGGGTCCCATAGAAGGGAGGGACTTACCCTCGCTAAACTCCTCCCAGGGGGTCTATATATAGTTTGCTGGCTGAGCTTTAACTTAAGTGTCAAGCCTTTTAGATGAGAAGCGAAACGTTCTACACTTCAACTACAGAGTACAGAAGATGACTCAAGCACCTTCACTGAAGATGGACAACTCCTGTACGACTGAGAGCTTACACAGACATTAACCAACTGTCTTCATAATATGGACAAATATGGGGATTACACAAGGCTTTGAGAGTCCAGCACCAGGAAGTCCTATCTCCGAACTTGCACAATTCACTCTGAAAGTGCATATTAGTGAAGGTAATTATGATAATGGACATTAATGGCTTTCTAAGTGAGCACTAATGGCCTTGGAGATCGAATGTGTACACAGTCCAGCACCTGACCTTCATATCGCATTGGCAGAACAGTCTTCATTCCTGGGACCGAACTAGAACAGTATTCTCCGATCCTTGGCGCGTGCGTACAGTACACTCTCCCGTGAAGCTTTTGTGCCAGGCCTCAAAACAAAGCACATGTTCTCGACACTGACTCATTACGGTCTTCTCCGCAGTTCTATATTTATTTCTGAACAAAGAAGGAGAAACAAAATCCAGCCTCAGCATTTCTAAAGGGGATCTCACTCTCTCTCACGTGCCTTCTTTCTTAATAGTCTTGGGAGAGTGAAGCAGTGTACGCCAAAAGGCACAATCCATCGAGAGAACCAGGCATGATGACGATACATGACATTTATCACTATATGGACTTTAAGCATTGACCCTGTATGGTTCATTATACACGGCCTGACCAAAAACACGAGTCGTCACATGCTTTAATACAGGTGTAGGCCAGTTTGCTTGGTAGAGGGACGATTTTTTTCATCGTCAAAAGATTGAGGGTCGAACCCCCCCAATTTTCACCCGAAGTAAAGCATCACTTTTAACAAATGCCAGTTGTACATCGTATATGACTTAAGTGGGTGTTAAGTGGGTGTTCTGCTAAGAAATTAAAGGAATTGACGGTACTGACTGTGGAATTGACTGTAATTCCACTGGGTTAAGTACTCAAAAATGCTTAACATTTTTGAGTACTTTAACCCCTTGTCCCCGCCTTAACCGAGTACATTTTCTCCTATTTCGCGTTACCCAAATCTAACAGCTTCAGCCTTTAGGCCATGCCAGCCTCATTTAAAAGCTCAGAAGAGAATGTGCTCGGTTCCGGCGGGGGTTAAGAGGTTAACAGGCCTTTGAGCTCTGATTTGTGTACAGTTCTTTCTCAAAACCATTTTGAAGGCCAGAGCTTCTATGCTGGAGGGCCGGATTTGGCCCTGGGGCCTGACATTGTCTACACGTCCTCTAATATTTGGTTGGGCTTTTATTACGTTCATACATGTTTAACTCACTTATGTCTCTCTACTCAGCGCTGCTTTGGATGAGTGAATAACTTACTCATTTTGGACCTGGGCCAGTTATTCAAGTGCAAGTACAACTCACAAGCTCATACAGCAGGTCTCCCAGTGCCTCTAATTGTTAAGAAATATACACACATTCCTATACGCGAGTACCCTTCCTCAGCAAAGTTCATGTGTAGGAAGAATAAAGCATAGAAATGAGTCAGTGCACAAGGCACCCAGAGACTCTCCGTTCTATCAAATATGTAAATGAAGACGTCCTCGGGCGACTGTTGGAGGTGGTTGTTCTTTGTTAATAATAGGCAAAGAAAGATTGAATTATACATTGACTCACACAATACGTTTAAGGGCCTTAAGTTACTTTTTCGAGGTTTTAATTATGTTCCCAATCAAAATATAAACCTGGTTTCTTTTACTAATGTTAAAAAATCCTCCATATTTAGCCTCCCTCCCTCTCCAGCACTCAAAATGCCAGGCCGCACTCTGGTAAACGAAACAAAGAGGAGATTCTCTTGTACCGCGTTGAAAGTGGCATTTTGGCATTGCAGCCTTGGACACCAGTGCACAAGAGAACGAAGTGCGAACAATGAGAGAGGAACAATGTCTTCCCCCTCAGAGAACCTTTTGCTGAGACTTCTGTCCTCACTCCTTTATATACCTGAATATGGGTTTCTCTTAAAACAGAAACAGACGATTTAGCTTGTCCCAAAAGTTAGTTCACGTCAACGCAAGATGGAAAACAACACTTGCATAGTTCGACTGTATTTGAAAATGCTGTAACTTCAGTAATGACAAGAAACAGGAGCCACAAAATACTAGAGATAATGGCAAGACGGTGGGGCGACAGTAACCTAACACGAAGGAGCTGCAGATTCAATCGCAGCTCCGACAGCTACTAAGTGTGGACTGTGGAGAAGCTGAAACAAAGTAACGTTTGTAGTTAACCAGCGTGAGATTCGCGGTTGAGTAGCGTGTTACAAGGCGATATCGCAAGTGCTTATTTTTTTTAAAATCTGTGATCCTTTTCCCTCTCAATGTTTTCCGTTCATCTGTCAGCGAGCGGAGAGTGGTTTCATCATCACCCTGAATGCTTCCACCGCGTTGGAACAACACGGACAAAGCTTTGTGAATCATTTACCCAACTGTGTGTAAGAGACGATTATTCATGAAACCACAGCACAGTCCTGGGGTAGACTGACTGAACGACACAACAGTGTTAATGCACAAGCCTGGATTTGAATCGCTGACCTTTGGATCCGCGGACAAGCTTCCTCACCACTGAGAGCCACTGTTGCCCCAAGCTTGCAACACCTTGCATTCCAGACAGATCTCTCTCAATGTGTTTTGGCTGCATAGGATTTACGGGTATGCCAGCAGAGAAAGACGCCATGCTCTCGAAATGCAATGCAATGAAGGATTAGTTTTGATGGTGGCATGTGAGATTTTTGCCTTTTACAAAAACGAGATAAATGTCAAGCTGCAAAGAAAGTTATTCAAATTACACACAAGTATCCTTTTGCGTTGTGCTGTTTGTTGTACTCCTGATCATTGGAAGCCAAGCCGTTTCATCATTTGACCTAACTGGTATTGTTGTGCGTTATTTCGGGCTTACTCAATAGCGTATCACTCTCTCAATAGGCATTTCTACAGTCCTGAAAAATGACACTAGAAAGGAGCCACCGATGCATTGGAGTGACTGTGATCGTCTTGCACAGAGAGGAGCACTTTGGAAAGGGCACTGTGAGGACAAAAACTGCGAAGGGATCTTCATTTGCACAAGAAGGGGGCTTGCATGAAAGGAAAGGGGGGGTGGGGGGGGGGGGGGGTACAGTAAGGTTCGGTGAAAGAAGCAGAGGGAGACATGGCCCCAGCTGGCGGGATCGGCTGGGAGCGAGTAGCGTATTTGGGTCAGCACATTGCATCATCAGCGTTTCTCTCAAAAGCTGCCTGAGTGAACGGAGAAGGGGGCAACCTGCCTCCACGAGCTGCATTATTAAGAGTCTGCCCAGGCGCCGAAGCAGTCTGAAGTGTTTACCTTTCCTTACCTCAAGAGTGTAAAAACCTATCTCTGCATAGAAAGCCCAGACTTCGACAAACTGTTCATCAGAGGGGCTAAATCAGGTCATTTCGTAGACAAAGATGTTGAATGAATGTATTACAAAAGCCACATCCTTAGATAGGCGTCTATCTAACCCCTTATTCCGACAAACCTCCATTTAGACAGCCCTCCAAACCGGAACCACGTCATTCCGACAACCCTCCATGGTGATGTCCCCCAATCCGACACTTTTTGATACCCCCATTCCAACAATTATCTGCTCCTTGTACTCTTGTGATCGTGACGTGACACTTCATTTTCGAAATCTTCTGTCTTGTGTGAGTGGATGTGAGCGTAAATACTGGTCATTCTAGTAGGCCCACGTATTTTTAATAATTCTCTTGTGTGTCGGAATGGCAGGACGTTGCACAAAGGGTAAAGTGTCACCACTCCGACAAAGGGGGAAACAAAATTAGACCTCAATGTCGGAATGGGGGAAGTGTCGAAATGGCAACGTGTAACCCCTTAGATAAGCTTAATAAATGACTACTGACTGATACAGACTGCAGTTGATTTCTGGCGGATCATTAGACTATAACGTCAAGTCAAAATCTAAGACAAAAGACAGCAGATTGTCCCATGACTGGCACATATCTGGTTTTGGCTGGAAAACTACCGTATTTTACCCCTCTTTCCTGCTATCCTCCTCCATTCGTATTATCCCAAAGATTTCCCATAAAAACAAAAACAATAGCATTCCTCTGCCTCCCCAAACTTAACTCTGTCACTAGCTTTGTGAGAGCTGAAGTAGCCTGGGTGGCAGTCATCACGGGGTCGACCCAGTAGTCCAAAAACCCATTAGTCCGACGTCTCATTATTCTGAAAATGTCCCATTGAGTTAGGGTTAAACAATAAAATGAGGTTCAGGCAAGAGTCCACTGACCTTAAGGTTAGGGCCAATGGTTGTATATGGCTCTCTATTCCACAACACAACTGGATTAGTAAGATTTCGGACTAATGGCACCTCGGCTCAATGGTAAATTTTCCGAATAATGAGACATTGGACCAATGGGTTGTCGGACCAATGGCATGGCACCGTCATCACGAGATTAGCATAGCTATTATGGCTCCCGTTTTGGCCAGGAAACGACTGTATTTTACCGCTCTTGGAGATTGGTTGGGGGCTTGCAGCGGGCTACCCCTCAAATTTCCCTTATTTTTCCAATCCAAAACTTGACGGTTATATGGCGTTTGTCCGTTAGTGCAAAAACGGCACTCGAAGCTAGCGGTTAGCACGTAGTGTGGAGCTAATGTTTGCATTATGCTAAGCCTTCCCTGTTGTACGAATTTGGCCATTGAACCGCTTTGTCCTGCTCCACGTCGCTGTAGATTTATTTGGTAGATAATACATCAGTAATTCAGCCTTTCTTCAAATAGCGGTGGAGTAGTAGGCGAATGAGTAGCAATTGTTTGTTTTCCCCATCTGGAAAGTGACCACCCAAAGGCACTCCCACGAGAATAACCCAAAAGGAGTCTTCTTTATACTTGAAATGAAGAGGAACAGAAACAGATAAAATACAGAGTTTGGGACTGAATGTTTATTGGCACAAAAAAAAGTCCATAGTGTAACCATAGTTTGTTTTGTCTTTTTACATTATCTTTACTGTATTGTCAACTCTGCCTTAACCAAGCACATTTTCTCCAGTTCGGCTTTACCCACATTTAAAAGTTGCTTACAGCCTATAGGCCAGTACCTCATTTGAAAGCTAAGACCCGCAAAACTCATCTAAACAGATCTTTTTCCTCGCGT
Organism: Neogobius melanostomus; assembly: GCA_007210695.1. Classification (NCBI taxonomy): domain Eukaryota; kingdom Metazoa; phylum Chordata; class Actinopteri; order Gobiiformes; family Gobiidae; genus Neogobius; species Neogobius melanostomus. Next base: position 5,502,647 of record VHKM01000042.1, on the reverse strand, counting down.
TGTTGTTGTGTTGTTTGCACTTTTTTGTTGCATTCTCGTTTTCGTCTTGTTTTCATCCTCGTTTTCATTGCTTTTTTAGTGACTTGTCGCTTTTTCTTCGCTTTTGTTGTCATGTTATTGTCAGGTCATTTCCCCCCGTTTATGTCACTATTTTTGACGCTTTTCTCAAGACGTTTTTATTTGGGTAATGCCAAATTGGAGAAGATCCGCTTGGTTTTGGCGGGGCTTAAGAGGTTAAAGTTGTGAAAGTTGTGCTCATAAACTTACCCCTGTGATTGAATGGGATGTTAGAAATATGACCACCCATTTAAAACTGACAGGAGCCCTCTTTCATTGTTCAAAATCAAATCAAATCAGGTACAGTGCCATGAACTACAGCAATCCTGCTTTCAGTCCCATTAAGCATGTCTTCATACAAGATATCATCACAGTTTGCAATTAAAAGTTTCATTGTCTATTAAATTCCTCCCAAACTGTACGGGTGATCAACTTTGTCGAACGCATCCACAGTTGTTTTACTTGTGTGCTAGAGGCCAGCCCGGCCCTATTTTTAACCGTGCAACATATTGATGATTTTGCAGCCCCGTGTAGAACGCCTGCATTTTAATTGCGTATTTGCGGCATCGGGGGAATAACTGCAATTAACTCAATGTGGGTGGACTTCAATCACAAAGATGCACTGTAGTGAGAAAGGGGCTGTTAGAAGGTAATTATGACTTTGTGATTACTCATTATTATACTCCATTCACTGCCGTATGTGGGTCCCCTTTTTATGAGATTCCAAGTTGGCCACTGTAAGCGGTATTCTTTTTTTTTTTTATTGCATTATCATAGACAAATAGTGCTGATGCGGTGCTCCTTTTTTTTCTGTTAACAAGGTTGTTTAGCAGCTCTTGATTTTAATTTGGCGATCAGCAATCGAAAAAAAGCACACTGCTGTAGAGCTCTGCGGAGAAAAGGGAGGCGAAACAAGTCAAATTAATTACTTTTCCCCATCGCAGAACAAGGATCTGATCGCGGCGAGAGCATTTTCTGGCCCGGGATCATTTGAAATTTAAAGCAGGTCTTGTATTGAGACGGGGTGTGCTTTTTACCTGACTTCCCTAACAACCGCATTTTTCATGTTCATCCGCGCCGCGTGGCATAATTTATCATATAAAGTACAAAGAGTATGAATAAATAGCGTTTTTATTACGGGGGATTTCTCTTAGTTAGGGCTTTCCAACATCATTCAAATGCACGGTACCAGGCGGGGGGTAATGGGTGTTCCTCACATGACATCATCAAGTTTTTAAAAAGCCTAGTTTAAATTTGAGGTGGAGGACACAGCCATAATTCTGTGGGAGAATTCACGGTTTTGAGTAAAATGCATACACAGACCAGGTTCATGGTTAATATTTCTGATTACTGGGTCTATTTAAATGAAACAAAAACTGGCAGAGAGGTGAATATCTGCCCTGTCCCCAAAAATAAACACTATAGTATTAACACGGAAACATCATGCATATCTTATAAACCTTCTGAGCACGTCAGCATCTCATTTAAATCAATGTGTTTATTTGGAAAAGCGTGAAATTCACGTGTTGAAAAATTTTGCGAAAGCAGCATGCTAACAAATAGAACACCAGATTTTGACTCAAAAGGTATTTTTGATAAAAGGCTCTTTTTCAGTGTAAATCTGACGAAAGTAGGTGTTTTTACCATCCCGGGTTGTCCCGCAGTGTGACAAAAAAGGTAAACCACTTTTTGTCTCATATTGATAATAAGGTTAAATTCGTTCTCTGCATTTGACCCGTCCCCAATGCCGCTGGGGCGACCTGAAGGAGTAGTGAGCAGCCAGTGTGGGCCGGTGCCATGCCATTGGTCCGACAACCCATTATTCCGAAAATTTACCATTGACCTAAGAGAACATCAACACTTCATAATATGATGCATACTACACGCATCAGGCTTATTTTTTCTTGCAAGTGACTACTTTTACAAAAACGTCTTATATGGCAAAAATACCCTACCTGAAACATTAAAAACTAAAACAAGGCAGGTATAGGGCCTTTGACAGTGCAGGACTGCTCAGCAGCTGAGGTGATGGTTCATGGACTTAAAATATGCATAGGAAAAGGTAAACACACACACACACACACACACACACACACACACACCACACACACACACACACACACACACACACACACACACACACACACACACACACACACACACACACACACACACACACACACACAGGACAGAGAGATTGGAAAAGATTGGAGTGCTTCAGCAGTAGAAGAAATGCTCACATTTATACAGCTCCTTTCTACCTGCGGGCACTCAAAGCGCTTTACATCAAGGAACCAGTCACCCATTCACACTCCCATTCATACACCAGTGTATGCAGACACTGGGGGCAAGGTGGGTGACCCAAGGACATAACGACAGTGTGGACCTGCGGGATACGAACCGCCAATCATCCGATCACAAGACGACCCACTCTACTTTCTGCGCCACAGTCGCCCCGAAGAAGAATAAATGGCCAACAGCATTACTTAAAACCTTGTGAATGAAGCAAAGTTTAATACTCCAGGTAAGTAAATTCAGCAGATTACTCTATCACACAGGTACAATTGCTGTCATTTGAACAAAATTCAAGCCATAAGATTAACATGGACACAATCACTAACAAAGCACCAGCATCTGTGCATTATCTTTAAGAAGTAACAACTCTCCATAGAAGCACATCATTTGATCGTTCTGTGATCAGTAGATATAATTTCAGAACACATCTGAAACTACAGCTCATCTCTGCAACTTCTAAAAGTGGGCCGAGAAAGGATTTTGTTGGTGCAGGCCAAATGCCAGGGGGAGGTCAAAATGGCATGTCTTACCTAATGAGCTACTAAGTCCCTGCGCAGCGCAATTATTTTTTATGAGAGTCTTTCCAGATAGATAAGATAGAGCTAAAATTAATAGCATTATTCATCATTGTCATGGCCTTTTTTCTTACTCACTCCACGGGCTTCCTCGCCATGTTTTTAGCATAATGGCGTGGTCATAAACATATTTTTGCATAGATCTGAACCCCAACCCAAGTGATCAATGGGGAATGTCCTCTTCCATTAGCACCGGCGCCCGCTCGTAACTCTCAATCACATGCACTTTTCTCGCCAACCCTCCCTTCCTCCTTGTTTCTAATAAGACCTACCTCCTAGCTCGCCCTCCTCCTGAGATCCCCGGGGCTGTAGCGGATCCATCAGGCGTCTTGAGTACGATGAAGAATGTTCGGCTGTGCATCACCCTAATAGCAGCATGCGTCAGGAGCTGCGGTGTGGGGTGGGGGAAAGAGCCTGCGCTGGGCCCTTGGCAAAAGAGACTAAGTGCTTGGGGTGGTGATGGAGGTGCAAATCCCTGACATACTTAATGTCTCAGGCCCTGGTTAAGCGACGGTTATGGCCTAATCGGATCTCTCGAAACAGCGCTTTCAACGTGAAAGGTTCAAATGAATCCCATACATGAGAGATGGACAAAGATCCGGCTCCCCACAGAAAGAGCCGCGAATCCCCGCCACCGGTGAACAAAGGCAAAGCGCTCGATGAGGTGATGGAGGAACGATCGGTGAAAGTCCCTGACATACTTTAATGCCCCGCGCACCCCTTTGGAGACCTGCCATCAGTCTGCAGATACCTGACAGACAGCACCACCGCTCACCACTGCGTTCGGATCAAATCGCAGCCGCTCACGCCACTCTCAACCCGTGCAACGGCTGCTGATAGGGATCCCCGAGTCAGCGCGGACAAGGAGGAGAGTGATGGGCCGGGAGGCATTTTCCTCTTTGATTTGTGAACAGCGGATTGACAATATAATGGCTGTGGCAATGGGTAGAAATACATTACAAGTTACTGTAGCAGGGGGTGGGGGAAAAGGTCCCTAACACAGCGTTTGTAATCTTTGTCACTGGGAAAGCTTTAAAGGGGGGGTATTATGTAAAATCGACTTTTTCAAGCTTTATATCATGTTATTATGTCATTCCCTCATTAAACACATGCCTGGAGTGTTGCCTTGGCTCATTCACATATTTTTGAGTAATCAGTAAAAACTTAGACGGCAGCCATTTTAGGTGTAGCTATGCCTCGGTCCTCCTAGGAACGCCCCCACCTCCTGGAGACGCCTCTGGACCTTTCGTCACCAGCCAAGCCACCAACCACTGCTCCTCAGCTCAGCAGAGCCCCCTCCCCGCACAGTAGTGTTGTTTAGATGCCACAGCAGTGTGCTGAAGGGGGCGTGTCGGAAAGCTTCTTAAAGAGACAGAGGCCTATTTCAAGACGTTCAGTACAGCCATTTTGAGAGAGCAATTTTATTCAAGGCAGCTTTTTTTTATTTACTGCATATACAGACCAACAGAAGGTTACGTCATCATTGTAGTATGCTATAGACTGGTGCTATGTGATTGAAAAAAGCATAATACCCCCTCTTTAATGACCAGACATGGACTGAAACTAATAATAATAATAATACATTTGATTTGTTTGGCACCTTTCTAAGCTCTCAAGGTCGCCTTACATCAAAACGTACAATGAATAAACATTAAAGCAATGAAACAAAACAACAAAAAAGATGATGTAAAGTTCAAGCAAATGAAGTATCCAGGCAAACATAATGTCCAGATAAGCGTCGGCAGCAGGTGGTGATGAGCCGCGTAGGCGTCCCCTGTCCTTAGACTCTCCGGCACGGTAAGGAAAAACTCAAAAACTCAGTGGGAGAAAAAAAGAAACCTTGGCGAGAACCATAGGAGAGATCCAATCCCATGGACGGACAGGCTATAGATAGACCCAGGGTGAATGGGTCCCTCAGCAGACGGGCCAAGACCGCAGAACGTCCAGTCCTTGTTGGAGCTTCAGTTCCTCTTGTAGAACCCTGTAGTGGGGGTTCCTCTTTTCCTCCGTGGACAGGGCTGAAGAACGCGACACCAACAACTCACCGTCTAAAACAGGGGCACTCCCAAGGGTGAATAGTGATGAAAAGACATCAGGAAAAAGAAATATGGTACCATGATGTGGGTTTGTTTCTATATCATTTCCAAGACAATACTAACCAGGCTTCTTGGTAATTTGCAGTCTTTAGGGTAAGCGTAAGGGTTCTTATACAGTATGTGGTCTCTTGACGCATAGCCTTTGTTAGTAGTTCTGCTGTGTTTACCTGCTCTGGGAAAATTCTTCTTTGGCCAGTGGGGTTCGCTCAGTGTGATGTAATCATAGTGGGCCTCTCTCTTACACTGTCAGAAGCAAATAAAGATCTGATTCAGTCAACCGACCAACCCTTGTTCAGTCCGGTCCCATCCATACATCTCTAAGCTCCTACCCCGCGTTTACCTCGAATCAATCAGTTATCCAATCTGTCTTTTTTCCAAGAAATGCACCCAGCACTGGCGGCACCGGCGCGATGGATCTCCGAGACAAGGCGGCAATTTGACGACATCGTTCTGATTTAGCGAAATTGAAAAATGAGTCGGGGGGGGGGGGAGCAGAGGGAGGAGGCGACTCGGGACTCAAACCGCGGTGTCAGGGGTGTCAAGCATGCTAATATAATTTAAAAGCTAAGTGACACCCATTTCACAAGAAGCCAACAAGAAACTCCAGAGGTACTCATCGCGTTGGGGGACATTATGCCAATAACTTAGCTCCATTACACCTGTCAGGATGAAAAATGAGTTTATTTTGAGCCGACAAATGGTAAACTGGCTGCTGTCGAGCTTTTTATTGATAGACAAATGCGCGTTTCACAATGAGAGTGGCATCAGTATGAACACTGTGCTGTAGTGAAAGGGCAAAGCACTAATTTGTTTTACTGAATGCTGCCGTGTTTACAGACTTTCCGTGCTTCGACTATGACGTTTTGTAAATGTCATGTAAGACGGCATACGCGTTGGCTATAGATTATTCATGTTTGCATTTTTGTACATACATTATGAAAGACTTTGGACTATTCAAAACATACTACATTTATATGAACAATGGCAACAGGATGTAAGATTACTCTCTAGTTTGTTATAGCTGTAAAATCGTATTACAAAATCACTCCTCTGTGTGACTTTTTCCAGAACTGAGGAGTAAACACGACAAAAATGTATCGGACATTGCACTAATGCGACCCTTCTGTATTACGCCTTACAAAGTGCAGATAGTTTCAAACATGAGATACATCGATTCCCTTCCTTAGCCCCAGAAAGCGAGGAGCCATTACAGAGATGAAAAAGTGGGCATAGCTCTCCACCGGCGCTGTCCTCTGACAAAAGTCTGTCTGTGGTGAGCCCATGGCCCACCAGCGCTTCACATCGTCGGGGGAAATTAAAGCTCGCCAAACAGATTAGATGTCAGCGCACTGAAAACGCTATTTTTCATCTTTGCACACCACTAATCTCAGAGGAGGAAGTAGGGATCTTTAAAGATACTACAGTGCAGACAGGGAATGTGTGTCAGCAGAGTATTAGGTGGGCCAAGGAACAACAAACTACAGTTGTTTTCCCTGCTGAAGATGGCTGTCAGGGTACTGCTGCTAAGGGGTACTGGCACACACAGTAGACTCGCTGGAGGTATACGAAGTGCACATAGAGTCAACACCACTCGCGGACGTGGTTTGGTTAACTACTGTGTTCTAATTGTAATCCATTTCACTCTCACAGCAAGTTGGTCCTGGGTTCTCTTCACATTTGGGTGGGGAACTTCTGCCCGACCGAACATACGAAGAGTTCATTTGCAAAATCAGAATGTGTGTCATTGAAAAAAACATGTTCTTATACTTGCCCTTTTCTCTTTGTGTAGTGTCACTTGTTTTGTTTTGTTTGTTTTATCAAATTCACACAGCTTTACTTTCATTTTTCACCTGTGTCACAGTAGCAAACATTTTTGGAAGAAATCTTGGAGATATCTCTTTGTCCAAAATAACTCTTCATATATCAGTGAGGAAAATAAGTATTTGAACACCCTGCTATTTTGCAAGTTCTCCCACTTAGAAATCATGGAGGGGTCTGAAATTGTCATCGTAGGTGCATGTCCACTGTGAGAGACATAATCTAAAAAAAAAATCCAGAAATCACAATGTATGATTTTTTAACTATTTATTTGTATGATACAGCTGCAAATAAGTATTTGAACACCTGAGAAAATCAATGTTAATATTTGGTACAGTAGCCTTTGTTTGCAATTACAGAGGTCAAACGTTTCCTGTAGTTTTTCACCAGGTTTGCACACACTGCAGGAGGGATTTTGGCCCACTCCTCCACACAGATCTTCTCTAGATCAGTCAGGTTTCTGGGCTGTCGCTGAGAAACACGGAGTTTGCGCTCCCTCCAAAGATTCTCTATTGGGTTTAGGTCTGGAGACTGGCTAGGCCACGCCAGAACCTTGATATGCTTCTTACAGAGCCACTCCTTGGTTATCCTGGCTGTGTGCTTCGGGTCATTGTCATGTTGGAAGACCCAGCCTCGACCCATCTTCAATGCTCTAACTGAGGGAAGGAGGTTGTTCCCCAAAATCTCGCAATACATGGCCCCGGTCATCCTCTCCTTAATACAGTGCAGTTGCCCTGTCCCATGTGCAGAAAAACACCCCCAAAGCATGATGCTACCACCCCCATGCTTCACAGTAGGGATGGTGTTCTTGGGATGGTACTCATCATTCTTCTTCCTCCAAACACGTTTAGTGGAATTATGACCAAAACGTTCCATTTTGGTCTCATCTGACCACATGACTTTCTCCCATGACTCCTCTGGATCATCCAAATGGTCATTGGCAAACTTAAGACGGGCCTTGACATGTGCTGGTTTAAGCAGGGGAACCTTCCGTGCCATGCATGATTTCAAACCATGACGTCTTAGTGTATTACCAACAGTAACCTTGGAAACGGTGGTCCCAGCTCTTTTCAGGTCATTGACCAGCTCCCCCCGTGTAGTTCTGGGCTGATTTCTCACCTTTCTTAGGATCATTGAGACCCCACGAGGTGAGATCTTGCATGGAGCCCCAGTCCGAGGGAGATTGACAGTCATGTTTAGCTTCTTCCATTTTCTAATGATTGCTCCAACAGTGGACCTTTTTTCACCAAACTGCTTGGCAATTTCCCCGTAGCCCTTTCCAACCTTGTGGAGGTGTACAATTTTGTCTCTAGTGTCTTTGGACAGCTCTTTGGTCTTGGCCATGTTAGTAGTTGGATTCTTACTGATTGTATGGGGTGGACAGGTGTCTTTATGCAGCTAGCGACCTCAAACAGGTGCATCTAAATGTAGGATAATAAATGGAGTGGAGGTGGACATTTTAAAGGCAGACTAACAGGTCTTTGAGGGTCAGAATTCTAGCTGATAGACAGGTATTCAAATACTTATTTGCAGCTGTATCATACAAATAAATAGTTAAAAATCATACATTGTGATTTCTGGATTTTTTTTTTAGATTATGTCTCTCACAGTGGACATGCACCTACGATGACAATTTCAGACCCCTCCATGATTTCTAAGTGGGAGAACTTGCAAAATAGCAGGGTGTTCAAATACTTATTTTCCTCACTGTACTTTACCTTAAGTGGGCATAGAGTGCAAAACTGATGCCTAACAACATTCTTTTGGCAACCTTGGCACTGATAATTGACTGTTTAAAATGTAAGTAAGTGCTTTATTTGTCATTGTACAAGCGTTCAACGAAATAGTGTTCAGGTGTTAGTCCTGAGCTGCTGCGACTGAGCCATGCTGCCACTGTGGGCCAACCTGACCCGGAGGTAGAGGAAACCATAGAACCTGGAGGAAACCTGGCTGGCTGTCTTCAGTCTCCTCTGATCCTCTGAAACGGTGCATCGCCTCCTGGGTTTGTCCCTGTTTCAGAGCGTGGTGTCCTGCACTAACATGAAATTATGTCCATGTCAGGGGTGAGAAGCTGCGCTGGTCAGAATTTTTAATTGTCCTGGAATACCCTCAGCAGACAACAGTGAGAAAGACACATTATAAAACAGTGAAAACCAGCTTTCACTTTTTGCCAATGGCACGCTAACAAATCCATGGCACCGTGATGGACACACTTTGAACAGAACTGCTCAAAACAGGCATTGTTGATGCATGGAAATCCAGGAAGCACAGATGGGAGCGCTTCAGCATTAGAACAAGAAACAACCAGAGAACAGGATTATACAAAAGTGCATGAATGAAGTGATAATGCAATTAAAAGATTCATTTACATATGTCATGTCTCCTTTAATAAGAAATTCTATAAATAATGTAGTTGCCCCAAACACCGTCTGTACTTTCCTCCATGCCTTGACACAATAGCTACAGTATCTTGCTTTCCTCCAGTCAGAGGCTGATTGTTGTTTTTGCTGTGCAGCCTGGATGTGCCACCGACTATAAGCTCCTTGTGTGGGAGAGGAGCTTTATCTGGAGCGAAGGAGAGTGCACACTGTCCACCCGCATCTTCAGGGACCCACAGGAAATATGGCTCTCCCCGGATAAGCCTCACTGTCGCTGGGCTTTGATGGCCATTAGTCTTGGCGTCCTGGTTTGGAGCTCGCCGTGTCACCGGGCTGTGATCGAGGGGCGGCCTTTTCATCCAGCCCATCAAAGAAAATGCATATAGTTGTTGTTTTTGTTTGTTACATTTATGATCCAGTAATAGAAGCCTCTAGGGGAAGAAAGTGAGAGAAAGTACAAGCTGTTCTGCAAGCCTGGTTTTATGTAATTTGCAGCTCCATTCCGTAGGTCAGGGGTGTCCAAACTTTTTTCACTGAGGGCCACATACAAAAAAATATAGAAACAACTGGGCCGCACTCAGTAGAGGTCAAACAAATAACTTCACCTCTATTGTATCAAAGGTAGCAAATTCACTAAACAATTTTTTTTTTTTATGTTTTCATTTTAATTGAATATGCAGGGCTCGAAATTAACTTTTTTTCTTGGTAGCGCTTGTACTATAATTCTAAAATTATACACAGTCAAACATTTAGGAGCACAACCAAAGAAACAAAAAACAGGGAAGCTTTTAAAAGGAAGAGGGGCATTTAAACATATCACATAGCACGTCCAACCTTCTGTTGTAATTTAGTTATTTTAGCTGTTTGCATTGATTCAGAAATCCAAAAAACTCATTATATTTTAACACCGTAAATGGGACACCAGATTTTGTGCCTCCCAACTCCCGACTTTCTCTGCTCCGCCCCTGCTTCAAGCACTCACTGCATCTCGTCTCCTCACTCTGTGCTGTGGGGACAGCTCCATAGATCGCGCTACATGCGGCAAAATCCTTTGCCAGAACCTTTGAAGACGTGAAATACAGTTACTCACCAGCACAGACTGAGATGTACTGTATAGCCCACAGTAACTTAACATGAATCCCTTCAAAAAATATATTAATTGTGATTATTAACACTGTGTTCATTACTGCAACAGTATAGTTGTACAAAATTAAGAATTAAACAAACACATCTCCCTTTTACCTCAGTGAAGAAATAATGATTTCCCCACTGTGGCTGAAATTTTCAGCCCTTATCAATCTTGCATTTCATTTTCTCTGCTATCTTTTGTTTGCCTTTTGGATTTTTTTCTGTGATTGCTCCCTGCCATAGGTGGAAGGTTAAGGTAATTTGTCATCCATTATTATGCTTTTGTTATCTAATGTTGTATAATTTATCTTGACTTTTATTTATATCTGAGAAAATTCTACTTTATGTCTTGACTACTGAGAGTAGCAGAATACATTTTATATTGTGATAAGCACAAGAAGTTTGGGGAAAACAAGGAGTAGCAACAGGAGTACATTTCTTTTGCTTGATGTCACAACATTCTGGTCTACTTAACTATTTGTGTAGCTTTTCTGTAGAGTACACTTCTCTGCCATGTTTGGTCTATATTGTAAAAACAGCTATAAAACAGACTGTTGTTATCTAAACATAGCACCTTTTTTACATTTCTTTGGCAAATGCCGAAGGAAGGAAGAGTTTAAATCTCCGCAGTCTGCTTTGGTGGTTATACCTAATTCACTCACTTCATGAATGATCACGATGTGCGGGAGGTATTTTGAACTCTAAAAAACCTCTGACTTTCATGGCTTGGAAACGGGAAGAAATGGCTAATGCAGCTTCAACTACTCTACATTACTTAATCACTTATGTCGAGCTTTGTTCTTTTTGCTTTTATGTATTTATAACATCATGTTCAACATATAAAAAGCCCTTGTGCCTTGTGTTATCCATTATGTGTCTAGGATATTGTACGCTAATATATGTGTTGTTTGTTTCCCTGTAAGCCACTTTGTCATTTATTTCGAAAGGCCCAGACAAATAGCTTTAACCTCGTGTCTGCATTGTTTTGTTTTGCACCATTGCCACGTTCCATTCCGCCCCATAATCAAGGTAAAATTCATGCATTAGGTGGCTTTGGCTCGACTTAGATTCATTTGGTTGTTCCGTTCTTTGACCCCAGAGTCAGATATGCTCGGTTGGCACAGAAGTGTGACCAAACAAGTGGAGCACCTGTTTTGGAGCATGGAACAAACGCCTCGGCCACTTGTCTGAATATCGTCTACTCCGGTGAGCACATTAATCAGGGCTGGGGTGCCGTCCATCTGTGGCACAGCTCTTGACGCCCATGAGCGGTTGGCGCCGCTTCGCTCCTGTGTTGTCTCTTCCGTGACTTCGGAACATTTTTGCCGTGTTACCTTCCCGGCAAGCTGAGGAGGGAAGATGGTAGACTTGGAACCGTGTTCAGTAGTTGCTGGAGAGCTGGATGTGATATTCAGTTCTGGAGCCCAGTGGTGAAAAGCGAATTTATTAGCATCTATCTGTTACTCCATCCATCCATCCATCCATCCATCTTCTTCCACTTGTCCGTTGCCGGGTCATGGGGGCAGCCATCTATCTGTTACTGCATCAAGAAAAAAACGTGAAAGGAAATAAGTTTAGTACCAGCCTTCTGCAGTTTTTTTTTTCCTACAGTGTCGATGTTGTCCTTAAGTTCACTCAGAAGCAAGAACATACAATTATTATGATCATTATTCCGAAAATTGACCATTGAGCAGAGGTGCCATTAGTCCGACACCTCTTTAGTCAGAAAAAAACAGGCCCATTGGTCCGAAGTCCCCTTGGTCCGACCTTAAACACCCTAACCCTAATATTAATTAGCGGTTCTAGCGGTTCATTTACGCTGAGTACATTATATCCACGGCCTGTTTTACATACATCTGCCATACCAATAGAAAGTCAATCAAATTAATCTGGTGGTGTAGACCAGTCCGTCACGTGTCTGTCACGTCTTAGGTTTATCCTGCATAATACCATGGCGATAATTTTAACATCAATGTCAAGGCGGAACTGCTTTTCCGTTTTCGGTGGGACAGTGTATACGCCACTCCAAAACAAGAAACTTTCCCGGACGTTTTTCGCGTCTCTTCTGGACATATTCAGCCGAAATGAGCGAACCGAAGACGGGTCTCTCCATCGTGACTGCGCGCCAAGACCCATCGCATGGCCCGGCTTTCTTTTTCTCTCACACGGACTACGATTTGAAACCCATGGGACCGAGAGCACGTATATGCTTCAGTCGTTGGATATGCGGATGATGATGACTGGAGGAGTACAGAGGCAAGGAGAGGACAGAGGGCAACAGACAAGTGGAGGGCCGAGGGGAAAGCATGTGATGTTTCTTGTGTGCAGTTAAAATCTATGAAATGGATACAAGCTCCTATATTGCATTTGTAACTCAAAAATAAAGTGGCATTACTGACTCACATTAGTACATGACGGATTAAAGACATAGGGACACTGTGTAAACTAGTATGCGTGATTTGACGTGCATTAAATGGGCCGTGGACATAACTTACTTGGTGTAAATGAGGCGTTAGACTTACTGCAGTAGGATTGCTTCAGTAGTGCCAACAGATCAGATGGTTTACAGTGGTTCCGAGAATAATTACAAGCTTTGTAGTCATGCAATAGCCTTCAACCTTTCTCCCATCTCAATGTGCAAGCAAAAAAGAATGAACCTAATCTTTAACTTATTTTGACCATGAGTAAAACAAGTCGAAAAGGACGGTATCTTGACAGAAACTTATTACACCTTTAGCTACAATCAAATGAACTTCATGTTTTGTTTTTTTTATCTCGACTTGCTCTCTTCAAATCAGTCCACACGTGGGCGTTGTGGTAAAGAATCTGCAAAAGAGTCTGAAGGTCAAAGACAACAGCTGCTCAGATATCGCTGAGGAAACCCGTTGGAGCTTTGGCGGGTTGCGGAGAAGTGAACTGAAGCTGGAGTTTACGATGTGTGTGTCTTTCTAATGAACTCTCAGCGTGCGGCGTGTCGACTGGTGTGAGACCAAACGAGAACGGGCCATCCTGAGAGGAAAACACAGTGCTTTTAACAGTCCCAGGACCAAAATTGACTGGTATTTAACATTTGTACAGAAGAAAACATATGGGATCTTAACGTTTCAGGTTTTGCTTTCTTTTCTCCCAATTCCCAACAAATTGTATTAGAGGTCGACCGACATGGTTTTTCTAAGGCCGATGCCGATTATTTTTGACCGATGTTTTTGGCTGATTTTTACAAATGCCTGGTTTATAATCCTGTAAAAACATGGCCGCTCCAGCGGTGCCATGCCATTGGTCCGACAACCCATTAGCCCTCATTATTCCGAAAATTTACCATTGAGCAGTGTGCCATTAGGTGCCACACCTCTTTAGTCAGAAAAAAAACAGGCCCATTGGTCCGAGGTCCCGTTGGTCTGACCATAAACACGCTAACCCTAACCCTAATATTAATTAACATTACAACCAATCAAATGAGCTGAGGCGGTTCTAGTGTTAAATAAATGTCATGTGAAAGAGCTATCTCTTCTCTTCAGCGGACTTGGAGCAGGCATAAACTCTGAGGATGCGTGCGTAAACTCTGAGCACATCTCCGCTGTTTATGGTCGGATCAGCGGGACTTCGGACAAGTGGGTCAATTTTTTTCTGACTAAAGAGATGTCGGACTAATGTTACCCCGACTCAATGGGACATTTGCAGAATAATGAGACGTCGGACTAATGGGCCGACCCCGCACACAGCAGTGGCCGATTATATTTTACTACTTTAGTTCATTCAATCATAGTTTCTGTCCCATCTTTGATTAGATGACGTTAGCATTAGCATACTGTTGCTAGCCGCGGCATTTTGTGTGCTATCAAAAATACAATTGCAGAGGTTGGAACTAACTCAGCGATTGAATTCTCCAGGTTCTGTGCTTCACAGTGACATGCAGCATGTACATATTGACTGAGGTTTGTGTTTAACAAACTTGTAGCTAACCAATTTTCATCGCAAAGTTTCTCTGTTGTCCTGAGGCCAAGGAAGTTGTGGGAGGACTCGTTTTAAGGCGAGACACGGCAGGTAAAAGTATTGATTTTTCACGCAGTGGTCGAAGTGGAGATTTTTTATCTATTTTCCTCCCTTTACATGTTAGTTTTCATGTCAGAGTATATAAATGACAAAACTCACCCGCATGATGCTTATTTTATGATGTTTAGTCCGTGAGTGAGGCGGAGGTAACGCGGAAGTAGCAGCTGCGGCGCGTCGAAAGACCGTCTTTCCCGCGGGTATTCATTCACAAATATTGACAGATTTTACATCCACGTGTTTTGCGAAGGATCCCGGTGATGACGCCATCACCCAAATATGCTATTTTTCCTCCTACAAGACGCCTGGTGCGGAAGAGCCATATAAGGTTCCGCGCATGTGCACTCGCTACAAAACTTCAGGGCTTGTTTTCTCTGAATGAGAGAAGGCCCCACTCGGGCAGCGGGTGAGCCCTTATAGTCGCTCATACAGACTCCAAACTTTCCAGTCTTGGACTTAACAATATGTTGAAGGTGTTTTCAGAGGGATTTTTAATATCTAATTCCTAGCCTGATTTATTCAGCTTTGAACCCAAATTTTAATCTGGCTCAATCCATTATTTTGATTTCGTTATAGGCAATATAGGCAATTTTGGCCATTTTCATGTACAAAATGTCTTATTTTTATATGAAAACATAAAATGACAGAAAACATGCAATACATTTTTTCCTCATATTTATTTCAGTAATGTTCAGCAAAAGTTTCAAATTGATATCTCTACTTTTTTTTTTTTCCCTATTCACCTGCAGTGTCTCGCCTTAAAGCCCTGGCATCGCTCTTTCCAGTGCAAACGGAATGTCTCTATCGCTTTCGGTCGTGAGATATCGGCTTTATCAGTTTGACCTAGATTGGCCGAAAATCCCCAAATATCCTCTAAATTGTACCTCACCAGACGACTCCTCTACAGCTATTCCACTAGTATAATAGTGGCAGCGCCTTATTCTCTATACACTGCTGAATACAATGCTCCTTTATCACTCTGATTAAAAATGCAAAATCCGAGCTAAACAGCAGTTAAGTCATTATTATGCAACTAACTCGAGCAACAGATGGCGAAAAAATATGTCTCTCCACTTTTTCTGCGGTACATCAGACTCCCAAACTCCAACGCGCGCATGCAGCCCCTATTTGTATTTGTCTGTTTTTGCTGCTCGCTGCTTGTTCCCCGGTTAAGTAATGCGTATGTAGATTAATCCTATACAATATCCGCAATCCCTTCATGTTTTCGCTTTACACCAGGATCAATCTTTGATAACAGCCAGTTGTTGTTTTTTTTTATGCGGCGTGTGATTTTTATTTTATTTTCCCCATCAACGTAAACCCCTAATGCGTTCTCTCATGGCATTTTGTCGGCACATATTAATTCTTCATTAGCACGTTTTTCCGCCTCCAGTGCGGCCCCGCCACACGCTTCTATTAAGTCAAAATGTGTGCAAAAGATAAATAATTAAGTTTTCCATCCCCCCGCTTTTCTATTTGCACCTTACCCACGTGGCATTTTGAGGCTGCTTCATTATTATGTCTCACGAGGCCTTTGCTGACCGTTTGGCTCGTGGTATAGATGCTTACGATTTACGAGCCCTTGGAAGCTCCCGTTATTGCTGTATTTATGCAGATTCCATGCGCCGGGCACGCATTTAAAGTGCAAAAAAAAAAAAAAACGACAATGTATGCTCCGAACGGCAATGTGTAGAATCAGCTAACTTTGATGGACGAGACATGTATAGCGGATAATTGCATTTTCATATAAGCGATTACAGCTCCTGCTAAAGTAACCTGTCAGCAGCAGGGCGGACAATACATCGCTTCTTTTAGGTCCCAGAGTCTATATTTGAATACAGATACGACTTTGAATATACACATTTACAATCCTAACATATCGCTATAAAAGTCACATGATAAGCGTAGTCAATTTTCCCCGTGGAATTGCAGTGGCTTAAGAGTTGGAGCAAGCGAATGTTTAAATTAAATCACTGCCTATATACTCTGCAAAAAAGGAAGTTCTACAGTTTTATCGGCCTTGTTTGGTACCGTAATGGTGCAGTAGTAGAGCAGTGGTCCGTGTTGCTGTGATTGTAAACTACTGAGTTTAAACGTTGTAAATTCATACGCAGAATGAGGATGTGCGGAAAGGTTTAAGTTAAGTTAAGTTATACTTTATTAATCCCCGTAGGGAAATTCCTTCTCTGCATTTGACCCATCCTCAATGCTGCCGGGGCAGCCTGTAGGAGCAGTGAGCTGCCAGCATGGGCCGGCGCTCGGGGACCCATCTCCATGATGTGGAGCCAGGCTGGTGGTCAGAAACACCTGGCTGGAGGGTTAACCTATTGTACATGTTTTTAGTGGTAGGGGAAACCGGAGTACCCGGAGGAAACCTACGCAGACACGGGGAGAACATGCAAACTCCACACAGAAAGGCCCCGTCCCAGGTGGGAATCGAACCCGGACCTTCTAGCTGTGAAGCACGAGCGCTAACCACTGTGCTACCGTGCCGCCCACGACTGGAATTGGAGCTCACAGTTTGAATTCATTTCCTCTCTCTGTAACTGTTTGACAACATAAGAAATTGGAGTACAGGGCCTTTAAGTATTAGCTAATTTGGTTTTTGTTTTGCAACTAAGTCGATCCACAAGGTATAAAGGAGTTTCAAATGATGTCACGCATAGTTGACTGCCAGGTGTCGCTAATTCATGACATACCTCTTGTTGCAAAACTGTGGCTAAAATAACGCTTGTTTTCCCTTGATGCCTGCTTGCGCACATCCATGCCGTACCTAGGAACCTTTTGCAAGGACTAATTTCTCGTAGGACCGGTCACAGAAGGAACCACATCCGGGTCATGATAGCTACTTAGCGGAAATAGCATTTCTGCAAATCGAGGCTGCAACTTTGATGAAATCTTCAAATGTAAGTTGAGTTGTGCTAAAATAAAATTATGTGGCAGCTCATCGTTTCCATCTTTAGATTATTTATTGGAATGAACTTCGTGTGATGGATTTTTTGTTGTTATTTTAAGATGTCTGTATGTCGTGAATTAGCGACGTCCGTCCATAATGGAAAACTGCAATAGCTCCATCTGGTGGCATGCATACGGCCACAGTGACCGCATTTTAGTAGTATTTAGATTCATTACAGTGCTAAAACGTTTTTTTAGAACATGCCATTCTAGTGAATTTCTATAATCATTGTAACAATAACATACAAGGATATAAAAAAATGTATCCCTTATTTTACACAGAACAAAATGAAACTGTTAATGTTGTATGCAAAGCGACCACAAGGTGGACCTATTGTCTAGTTGCATGATATGGCTATGCTAGTGCCCCTGACCTTAAGTTATGAGCACCAGCACTTCCTGTCCGTATTCATTTCCTATGGAGATTAGCTCAGACCCTATCGAAAAAAGGTGGACAGTGAGTTCCTGGTAGAGGATCACTTACTGTGTGTTAAAAACTTGATGTAGGATGTAAATAGTTCAGTGGAGGAGACGCCTGTGTTTATAAAGGTCAGATAGTTTGTCTTGAAGCTAAAGGCTAAAGGCTATAAGCTAATCTTAACCTCTTAAACCCCTCCTTAACCAAGCACATTTTCTTCAGTTCGGCTTTACACAAATGAAAATCTTCTCGACTGGAGAAAACGGGCGGGGGATAAGATGTTAATGGAAATCGCTAGTGACAGGACGTGCTAGCGCTCACAACTTCAGGTCAGAGGAACTAGCGTAGCCTCATCATGCAACAAGCCAATTGGACCACAAACCAGAGTTCCACGTCCAAAAATAATGTGCAATTATAATATAATTTGCAAATAAGTCATGGTAAATGGAGGTATCTTATGTACAATGAATAATATAACCTTAGAAAAGGGAGTAAAATATGATAATTAGTAATAAAATGGTGACATGTCTATGTTTTGTAGATAGATTGTCTGCACCTTTCTAAAGTGTTTTTTTTGGGTCTACATCAGGTGATGAAAGCAGAGGCAGTGAGGACACTGATGACAGGAACAGCAGTAATGAAGATGCTACTGAAAATCATGATGCACTCCCTGTTACCAGTGCTACTGCTGCAAGACGGGAATCAGAAGTACGTTTTGAGCAGCTGATTCTTTGTGAAAAGCTTGAGCTCGGTTTATTGTTCTAATATGCTAACCTGAATACACAAGTCTCCAGTGTAACTTACAGTGCATTTACATTTGTAATAATTTAGAACAAAAAAAAACATTTTTTGCCTGTTGTCGCTAATTTATGACACAAATAATATTGTATTTAACATACCTAAAACTATATCTGTACTATGTGCTACAGATAAATTAACAATCTCCACTTAATTTAGTGTCAGCTTGAAAGCAAAACACTGATAATATATTTTTTCTATAATTGGAAATAGATTCAGGCGTTAAGGGGTTAAGGTTGCCATTGTTCACATCAAAGTGGAATAACTTGTTCTTCCCCCATATTCCCTTTGCAATTTATATTTTATTCAATAGCTGTTATTTGTAACATTTGGAGACACTGACTTGGACTGATCCTTTGTCATGTGTTTTGTTTTTTGTCAGCTTAATAACACTGTCAGCACTCCCGGGCCACTCCACTCTAAACTTGCCCGCGCTTTGACCCCGCTGTGTAGGCGTGTGTAATTATGTGACCGGATGAGAATCTCGAGCACAAGTGCTAGAGATAGCGCCGTGGACAACATTATTCTCAAAGCTGCGCTCCTGTAGCCCCCGCGGCGGCTACAACGCCGCGCGGGGAAAGGTTACCGCTGCAAGGGTGTGTATTGAAATTCAAGTCCACTTCACCTAAAGCCCAGGAGTGGCTGCCGGGAAGATTAATGAGCTATTTGGGGAGAGTTCAGCTATTTCACATGCACAGGGTCCACATTAGTGATGTAATTAATTTTACTACACTCGGGGTGTTGTCACCTCTCAGTAGCGTGCCACGTGTCTGTGATAAGCAAACCTTTTCATGAAAGAGTTGGCATTCGTAATCAATAGGAACGAGCGGCATCCTTATCCCCATGGGGCACGACTGAATGGGTTTACATTATGAGTGATAAGGTCATTGTGAGAGTATTGATTCAGTTGCACAGATTGAAACCAGCAAAGCACCTTGTTGTCTTGACTTTCCATTCATTTTCTAAGGTTAAATGCTCTGTCCGTGTTGTGCCTCAAACCCCAAATAAATGACTAGGGCTGTACGGTACCCTTACATTTTTTTTCAATACCAGTACTTTAACGATACTTTTTCTGATAGTGATATCTGTCTGAAATATTTGTCTAGAACCAGAAAAAAGAAAATATAATGTGTGGAAGATCTGCAAATTTGCAAAATCGGGTTCATCTCCAATGTCAAGAAATGTGTGAATAATTGGGGGAAAATGTTAAATTGGGAAAACGGACAAATTGTAAATAAAATAAAATAAAAATATATGCTTATATATATTGGTAAACTGCATACATTTCTATCTTCGTGTTGTCTTCTTACTTTGGAAGTCTTGTAAACATCATGTGATTTTCTTGTTAAACATGAATGTTTTTCTTTAGCAATGCAGCTATACGTAAAGTCAATGCGGACAATTGTAATTGTGTAATCCAGGAATTTGTAATGTAAAGTGTCATATTGTATGAAACATGAGATGTTGTATCACTGTATCCGGAATGTAAATTAATTTTGAATATGGGGGTAGGCACTTATAAGCTTTCTTGCTTCGGCCTACTCCTTTTGAGTTTTTGTTACTTTATTTATTTTCTGCACTGCAACAATGTTAATGTAAATAATGTATATAATCACTGAAATAAATCCAATCAATCAATCAACAAGGCAAAATTGAGCAAAAAAATGAAAATATGGGAAAAATATAACAAATAAATTGGGGAATCATTTATTTGAGCTGAAACAACCAAGTCACTTCCTTTAATGCTGTCCCTGGACCAACAGCATCAAAACTTGCATCTACATTTTATCGATACCAGTAGAACCTAAACTTTTTTTCTGATACCAAACTGGTATTGTCTAACGGTACCCAGCCCGATGAATGACTGTATAGTATTGTCGCAAAGAGGCTATTAGTTCAGTTGAAAATTCTCAATTGAAAGCTTATGCTTTATTTACAGTTTACGTTATGGACCTTTGTTGCTATCGCCTCCATCTTGGATACCTCTGGCTTGTGTATATCAAATCAAACTTTGCATCTCCACTGACTGAAGTCAAGATGCTTGATGTTTATTGTGTTGAGGCTAAAGGCTAACATCTTGAGCAGCTTAAACACTGACTCAGACTGAGGCTCTGTTGACATGCCTTTGTTTACATAAGCGTGTGCTCTCCGGGGCCATCTATTTACAGTTTTTTTCCTGAGCAAAGATTAGTATCTCTTTAGCCCCGCCTGAACCGAGCACATTTTCTCCAGTGTTACCCAAATCTAAAATCTTCTTGACTGGAGAACTGACAGCCTATAGGCCACGCCTCATTCGAAAACTAAGGGCTGCAAAACTCATCTAGTCGTTTTTTTTAAATCACGCTTTTGTTGCTTTTTTTTGGGTCACATTTTTGCCACATTTTGTTATGTTTTCATTGCTTTTTTGTAGCGTTTGGGCCACATTTTCTTTTACTGTGATCAAGGCACACAAATGTGACCAAAAAGGACGAAAACATGACAATCATAACAAGGAAGAGATGAGTTGTGTTGGTCTTAGCTTTCAAATGAGGCACTACACTGGCCCACAGTCGAGAAGCTTTTAGATTTGGGTAAAGCCAAACTGGAGAAAATGCACTCGGTTAAGATGCGGGGGTTAAGATGCTTAACCCCCGCATCTTAACCCTATTGTCTAGCTTTTGTAAAATGCTGTGTACACCTTGTACTGTAATTAATATCATACTTGGTTAGTCCTGGCACCAGAGAGGACCGTACTGAGACCTTGATGCGATGCTGCTAGCGTCCTGTTGCACTAGTTGTAGGGCTAGTCACCAAACCGCTGAATGCGCGCTGAATGCGCACTGAGTCACGCGGAGACTGGCCTTAAAAATAATCAGACGTGACAGAGAAGTCGTCAGCAGTGTTGAGAATGCGCTGCGCTTGTGCTCCTTATTTCCAAATGACACACACTGGGCCTGGCTGAGGTACAAGGATGTGATACCAAAAAAGTAATAAAGCTACACTGACTACACAATACCGATAAGACTTTCTGCCTCTGTCCGTGATGCTGAATCCATGCTAAAACAATCCTGGCTGCTGACCTTGATATTCAGACTTTATATATAGTAATAAATAGTTTTCACCGGTTTAGAATTGTGCCTTATTTTTGCGACACATTGTGATGTCACTTCCCTATTTGGACAACGGCACTGGATGTGACGTATAGGAAGAGGTACAATTCTACGCAACAATACTGCGCCAGCAACGCGTGCCATGAGAAAATGGGACTTCACCCCTGCACAATGTTTCAGAATGTAAAACTTGACTTTTGATGTGTCTGGATGGTAGGAATGGGTGCGTTGATTCAATATATTGAAAACAAAATGGCTACTTTTCATGTGTTGATTGCGGATGCTACTGTACGTGGCAACAGAAGATGGTTCGTCACGGAGCCTGGGTTCTGAACGAACACACCGGAGTCATAGATTTTAGTTTGCCGTGTCTGTGTTCAGTGGAGTTTGGGGTGTCGCAGGAAGTGACAAAAATAAAAGGCTTTACTAAATGCGGGTGACATGCCCATCACTACTGGATTGATTTAGCCTCGTATATATAGGTAATGTGGACGTGAAGGATAAGATTTGACAAGACTTTATTGATCTTTCTCACAATGGAGAAATTCACTTGTTCCTTCGGCTCTCAAGAAACACTCAGGGGGTGCAAAATAGACAGGAAATGTGCAATCAAGTAATAGTAACAAGGGGTATCTTATGTACAATGAATGGAAAGCTTTAAAGGGGGGGTATTATGTAAAATTGACTTTTTCGAGCTTTATATCATGTTATTATGTCATTCCCTCATTAAACACATGCCTGGAGTGTTCCCCGCACAGTAGTGTTGTTTAGATGCCACAGCAGTGTGCTGAAGGGGGCGTGTCGGAAAGCTTCTTAAAGAAACAGAGGCCTATTTCAAGACGTTCAGTACAGCCATTTTGAGAGAGCAATTTTATTCAAGGCAGTTATTTTAATTTACTGCATACACAGACCAACAGAAGGTTACGTCATCATTGTAGTATGCTATAGACTGGTGCTATGTGATTGAAAAAAGCATAATACCCCCTCTTTAAAGGACAAAACTGTACACATACATATAAATAATAAAAAAGAAAAAAAATGAAACAGAATAAAAATATAGAAATGTGCAAAATATCAAATCTCAGCATTGGCAGTGCAAAGTTTACAGTCATAGTGCAGGTGGTGGATAAAGTGACGCTGATACAGAGGTTATTGCACATGCTTTTTCACAGAAGGTATTGCACATGAGTTACTTTACAGTAGTGTTGTTCAGTCTGACAGCAGTGGGGATGAAGGACCTGCGGTGGCGCTCCTCCTTGCACTGAGGCTGTCTCAGTCTGCCACTGAAGGAGCTGCTCAGTTAGTAAAAAGGGGAAACTGCTTCATCATTGTATATTATAGCTTGAATCGAATACCATGTGAATGCATTATACTGAAGCAATGCTTTGTTGATTCTCAGATGGGCAGATAAGCTCCTTTTTTTCCCCCCTCCAGATTGCTACATTTTACATGCTACAAAGTAATTGGAAATAAGTTTGTCAGATTTGCCTCGTTAAACTTCCGTGCATAGCAATCTGGTTCTTAATTTCATTTGTTTATTTATTTTTGGATTATTTCCCTCCAAAAAAACAAGCCTATACGCAATAAATGGATGTCGGCGTGTGCAAAAAAAAAAAAACACCTCAGCGGCACTATTCCGATCCAGCTCAAGTCCCTCCAGCAGTAAATAATTGCTTGTCATCAGTTCTCAGTGTTGACTTTTCGGAGCGGCTGCCATCGCCTCGGGCTGGAATTGACATGATGCAAGCCCCACGGCAACGCGGCGGTAGGAAGTACCTTTTAGCTGATCCCCCCCCTCCCCCCATCTTCCCAAGAGGGCGCACCAGACAATTTAGATTTTAAGTATTAATATATTAATCATCCCGTCTTGTTTACCCATTAGAGGCTCTCTCCGAAAGCTTCTTATCGCCGTTCTCATCCATTAAAGCACACAGATCGGTTGTCGGCACCGCTCAGCCCTTGTCAAACCCAATTATGATTTATTTTTCTCTTACGTGTTGCGCATGGCGTGGCGCAGCTTGACATAGTCTTAATATCTTCTGTGGTAAGAGCAACAATATGGCGACTACTTTTACTCCCGGTGGCAGTGCCTTGTGCCGACTGCGGTAAGTTCCCGGTCATATTTCTCTCCATACAGCCCTATTTTTGCTTTCGTTGCTCGCTTTTATCATGAGATCCAGGTACGCAGCCTCGCTCTTCATCAGCACCGTGTAAGGCCCGAACGGCGGATCACAGGAAAAGCGTGTTTTCCTTCATTATCGCCCATTAGGCTGGTGTCTATTCGAAGCAAATTGGAGCGGAGTGATCTGAGCAGTGCATGCAAAGGAATATTCTCTAATTGGTTCTAAGGGTCTACACGGAAGGGAAGAAGTCCTGACTCAGAGAAAACACGCTTGGTTAATCACGTGCTACTTTTTTTTTTTTCCCCGAAACGCTGTATTATGAGAGATGTGATCAGACAGCTTCATCCTGGCCAAACACAAAATGGTTTTATGTGTGTTTCCCTTCCCCTCTTTGCAATAATTAAAGGAGACACATGAAGGGGTTTTTTTCTGTTTAAATTTGCGGTGTTAAAAGTGCAGATTTTATTTGCAAAATAATCAATTTAGGCCTAAAACCAGCCTGTTCTATACGATCCCTCCGTCGTCTCGAATCTCTCATTCCCCCCAGAAGCAGAAGCAGCAGCAAAAGCAAGCAACCCAAGGTTTTTTTCATATTCCAAGGCCCTCAGAGCAGGTAAGCAACATGTAAAAGCCAGTACAGTACAGAGCCACCCGGGCCAAATCCATCGGCTTCATTTCTATTCACTGTTTTTTTTCTCCTCCTCATTCTCTCCCTCCATCTGCTCAGCACATCTCAACCTGATGTCTCCATGCCGCACTATTTTTACCTGCCTCCTAGATACCGTCTCCCAGCAAGTGACGTCAAGCCTAGGAAAGAGCCCTTATCCTTTCATCGGTTCATCCGCAGCGTGGGCTAGATACTTCTTCGGCTGTCATCCGCCCGGGCAAGTAATCAGCGTATAGCAAGATCCGGCTAAAAGACATACACTTGGTTGACTCATTATTCTTTTCAGAAATAATAATAATAATAAAAAAGGCAAGAGAGAAGCACTGTGTTCCTTGTTAAAAAGCGCAGTTCGCTAATGGGACTGATAGGGGAAGAGAGAAGCGGAAATGGTCTGAAGCATGTTGTATCTTTGTGAGTGCTGCGTATAAAGGGAATGGGTTCATATGCTGCTGTCTACTATCATTGTACCGTATGAGGGATTATTGTTTTGATACTGTCTGCATCATGGCACCAATAATGGAGCTGCATACTAGCAGAGGACAGACTTGCAGTAGGTACATACAAGTAAGTTGGCAAATTCTATTAAACCAATGCTTCTACATTGGCAATATGCTTTTCATTGCGAACCACCTGGCCACGAGGCAAGGATTTGTTTATTGGCATAGCAACAGTAGCCACAATTATACTGCTATAAATAATAATTATTTGGAAAATACTGTATTTTGCACTTTTCAGGCTTCTTAAAGTGCTACATACATTCACTCTTCACACTGAATGTAGCTCATGTAGCCACAGCTGCCCCGGGGCTGACTGATGGAAATGTGTCTTCCAGTAACTTACATGCCAATAGTCCAGGAAGTTTTCACATCATGGTTTGGGAACCACTGCATTTGATGTGCGTAGTTGGTCAGACCTGTTCCCAGTGCACGTTGGAGTCCACCAGGGCTGCCCTTTGTCCCCAGTTCTATTCATGACTTTTATGGGACTTCACGCATGAAGCGATGCCTGTGTTTAAAGTCTCCCCGGATTGCTGGCCACGTTGGCACACATTTCTTTTCCGCCTCTTCCTCATCACTCTCATACAATGAAGACGAGGCTGTTTTTTGTCAACTGCATTAATAGAACAGCGGCGCAAATACTGTGCGATGTCACTTGATGCCCGACACACAGTGCATTAGGAGCGTATAGCAAGCGGCGGGATTCGGTGCTTCATCAATCTGGCCATTCTTATTTGAATTTTGAATTTGAAGTTTTGTTGTAAATCTTTAGCTGTTACAATCTTTAACACATTTCCTAACTGTAAGTATCTAGTTTCTTATAATAGACTTATCCAGACTGTTTGAAACCACTACAGCTTCAATTCAAATATGTTATTTTGAAATTGGTATTTTTCTGTTCTTTAAAGAGTATTTTGACTGAATATCTAATTTGACTTTGCTCAAATCTCGTATTTTAAGATCAGAAAATGTTGGTCATGTTTGAACATTTCTTATAGAGCTCACATTCCGAATGTGCAGCTGGAAGTGTCACTCTGACAAAGACTACTTTCCATACTCTGTCTATCTCCAACTTCAAAATGTAATCGCTGAACCTTTACTCTGGCTGACCCTGGCGTAACAGAAATAGTCCGTGGCTGATGCGTTTCTAAAACGAGGGATGAACTTCGCTTCAGAGCATTTTTGAAAAAGCGCCTGTGTTTCCCGGCGATACCGAGTGCTGCAGGGCTTTGGCTTTGAGACGGTTTAAGAGGACTATTAGGGCTGCAGTTAGTGTGCGACCTCCACATTAAACAGTGACTGATGAATAATGAATCATCAGCAGTCGGGGCTCGTAAATGCACAACAGCGCGTCTATAAGAGTTACCTGTCTAACGGTATGAGGATCCACGTCCTTTTGTTTAAAGTCTGTGTGTGTACTGGGCTTTGTCTGTGAGTGTTTTACCTCCGCAGAGCGCTCCCCGCCTGCCCACGCCGCTAATACACGCCCTTGTACAAGGTTAATCTGTCACTTTTGCTGTATATTTGCATTCGTTCTTATCTGCGCCTCGCCACTCAACTCGCCTGTCTGTCCGGGCTGCTCCCAGCTGCTGCTCAAACTTAATCGTCTTTTTTTACATTATAGATGGAGAGCCTGGCGAAGTAGACAGATTTTCGTAAAGTCAAGTTCCCCTTAACACTCGGCGCGGTGTGAGGTTGAAAAACTAATAAGTACATTGTTACATCTTTATTCCATCTCTTAGTAGTTAGTAAGGTCATCTTGTTGTGGTTGTGACGGTAATGTATATCACTAAAAAACTACTCAATTATAGGTTGTGTTTACAGGGTAGAAAAAAAGCATTATAAAGAGTAAATGTTAAGTAAATCTTTGGTTATACAGGGCTTGCCATTGACCTCTGAGCCAAATGTTTTTAGCAGTTTAAAGGTTTCAAGTGGTGAACCAATACAAGTATTTGGGCACAGTTATGGACAGTAAACTTTCATTCAAGGCCCATGTGGACCAGAGAAAGCACTTTTTTGGCAAGCTGGAGATTCTGCAATATTGACCGTGCTTTTATGAAGATGTTTTATAATTGTTTTGTTGAGTCGGCCCTTACTCTCTATTGTCCTTGCTGGTTTGGCATGATAAACGCAAAAAAAAAAGAAGTGAAGTGATTTATCGGATTGTTTTAAGTCCAGGTCAGTAATTAAGGCAAAGAAATCCTTACTGACCTCTCCCACCTCCTGCAGAGGCAGTTCAATATTGTGTGCCAAGGCGTATAGGACTAACAGAGCCAAAGCACATTTGGCATCCTAGGCAAAATTGAACTTTTGAAGAAAAAAAAAACATAAAAATAATAATATTATAAATTCATTAATTTCCATTTATATTTCTGTGTGTTTCACGGGAGCACATGCACAAATTCTTTTTTTGAATTGTTTTGCTCTGTTTTCTATCCCAATCCTTTTGGAAACACTTTGTATGTGGAAATGACTATAGTTTTATTGTATTTGATGATGGTTATTATTGTTATATTATATTATGATTATCTATTTATTTAGAAAAAAAAAAGAACAACAGAAGTAGATTAATGAGTTTTCACTGCGATGTTACGCGGCTTCCCGGAGACGCATAAGGACCAGGGAGGGGTCATTTGAAAGCTTGAAAATGTTTCGTTTCCAACACAAAAGACCGCAGGGAGCATGGATCTCATGGGGTTCAAAAATTAAAACGCAATTCAGCACGCCCTCCAGCCTGGGACGCTATGAAGAACTCTTGTATTCCCACTGTATTGGGTTTTTAAGTAAATTACGGATGTTTTTTTATTACTATTATTGTGGTTGCTGCACTGTATTTAGATTGTGATGCACTTGCTTCATTGTTACTAGTGTTTTACTCAGGATTTTCTTTTTTAACCCGCATGTTCCTGCTGGCTGCACATAAATTGCCCCTCAGGAATCTAGTAAAGCACTGAATTGTAACATAAGTTAATCATCATTTTTAAGTCGTCGTTAAAATTTCTCTGTAAAATGTCATATGTATGATTTCCCAAAGTAGACTGCACCTTTTATGTATCTATATAATTTTTTGCTCATTTTTTATTTTATTGAATGCCAATAAGCTACACTCCAAAGGAACTGCAGAATTTCAGGCCTATACCTTAATGTATACAATCCAACCGAGTACAGTAAACATAACCATAAACATATTCCAAAATGTAACACGGACTATGCTCAGTTCACTTTCTGCTACATCACTGCGCTGGACATTTTCTGTACACAGAAAACAGTGACAGACTATGAGGCGCAGTATCGAGAAGTATTTTTGACTCGGCCCCGGTGTGCAGTGCTGTCCGATTCAATGAGCTGTGTCGGGGTGTCAGCCGAGATAGAGCGGCCATGAGTGGAGTCCCTCAAGTGGACAGTGATGGATTGACACCCCCTTTGTGGGTGCTTGGCCCAAGTGCACCCACTCGGACAGGCAAACACTCACCTACTGTTGGGTGTCATTGGGTGTCATCTCTCTGTGTCCCTCAAAAAAAAAACGGAAAAAAAAAACTTCTCCGCCACCCACGCCCTTCTCGTTCCTTCATTCCCCTGTGAAGGAGAATCTGACATGTTGACAGATTAACATGCCGTGTGCTGTAGTCCTTGGTTGGTCACACCGGTGAATCATGTGGACAGCTTGTTGCATGTTCTGTACTACTATAATAAAAAACAACATCTGTACAAATAAAACCTGACTGACATACTAGGAAAGGAAGGAAAGTAAATGAGGACTGACCATTCTCTTATCATCACTTGAGTTTTGTCAAAACAATACCAAGAAAAAAAACAAAAACAACGCTGGTTATGAGACTTATTACTACATACCGTGTTCTCTTAAATTATAGTTTGAGATCTGACATGAGTACTTAACCTTTTAACCCTCACCTGAATCGAGCACATTTTGTCCAGTTTGACATTACTCAAATATAAAAGCTTCTTGAATGCGTCAAAATGCGACAAAACCGAGAAGAAACAAAAAAGCATCAAAAAATGTGACAAAAGAGTAACCAAATGTGACAAAAACATAGCACAAAAATGACCAAAAAAGCGACAGAATTTGGAAAAATAGTCACAAAAGAGAAAGTGACAAAAGAGCAACAAAAAGTGCCAAAACTTGACCACAAAACAGCCACAAAAGAGCAACAACAAAGTAACAGAAAAAGTGATAAAAGTGCACACACAAAAAAATGCTATAAAAAAGCCACAAAACAGCAAACCTGGAAAATTGTGACAGACGACAACATGGCAACAACACAAGGAAAAAGATCCATTTAGATCAGGTCTTAGCTTTCAAATGAGGCGTTACACTGGCCTATAAGCTCCTGTCAAGAAGCTTTTAGATTTAGGTAAAGCCGAACTGGAGAAAATGCACTCAGTTAAGGCAGGTGATAATAGGTTAAGGTCACACTTTATTTTACACTACATTGATACTTCTGCTTTGTAACAATCTGTAATAACTTGTACCTATGTATGTGTTACATTATGTACCACCAAAGTACTAATACACATTATTCCATTGTGTATGTAACACACAGGTACAGGTTATTACAGATTGTTACACTTCACATTACATTGTACTAAATTTGGCAGGTACAATGTATCATGGGTAGTGTCAAATAAAGTGTTAGCGAGGTTAATATAAAAGTCAAATCCCAGAAGTCAAATGCTGGACTGAAGTAGTTTATGGTTTATTGAAGGAATAGAAAAAAAAACATATGAGAAGCTGTATAGTCACATGTAATCAACTATTGTAGCCAGTAAAGTCAATTCCTTGGCTGAGTTTGTGGGTTTGATACTCCGCATCTCGTCCCAGAATGTAGAACAATGAGTGTACGGTTTGTGTATGCAGCCCCTTTGAGTTTTAATC
This sequence comes from Neogobius melanostomus, assembly GCA_007210695.1. Lineage (NCBI taxonomy): Eukaryota > Metazoa > Chordata > Actinopteri > Gobiiformes > Gobiidae > Neogobius > Neogobius melanostomus. The sequence continues at coordinate 5,472,809 of VHKM01000042.1, read as the reverse complement.
AATGAATGAAAATGTTTACCCATCGCTGAAGTGTGTTACAATGTGCTTAAATTAGCTTTGACCTGGTTTTACCCTCATTCTACATGTGATTTGTGTATAGAGAACCCATTAAGACACAGTGAATGGGCTGATTACAAAAGCATTGACCACTTACTTACAATGTCCATGCTACACTGGCTGAGCTCGACAACAGCTCTCCTATATGTAGCAGTTAAACAATAAAGTTAGCCCCGCGGCGACATGCTGCTCCTGTTTGCAAAAGCCATTTGGACAAAGCACTGGCCTGAGTGCTGAGGCTTTATTGATTCTGCCGTGTAGGCTGAATGTGATAAAGCAGAATTAAAGCTAAGCCAAGCCCGCTGACACCAATCAAGGCCCGAGGTAACGTAATGTCTGCAAGACGGCAAGAGATGCAAGGGTGGCACTCTCTGACCCTGCGTGGGAGCTGGGCAATTAGCATATTAGCGATGGCATGCGCAGCTCAATCAGAAAATATTATAAAATGGAAATTCTATCTATTCTCCACAGTCGGTAACATTTCTCAAAAGGAGGTGGTAAACAGAAACTCATTGACCATGCTTAGTCCAGGTTATTTTTATGTTGGTGGTTAGAGTACCCACGATACGTGTTGTAACGTACTCCGGGCTATCTGCACATGGTTTAGTTATTTCTTCTATCATTTGCATTTTCCTGCTTCACCTGCCTGGGTTACTTTAAACCCAAATTCGGTTTTGAGAAAGTCCTGGTTTTGTGGTTTTAATCTGAAGTCCTTACTTAACCCGGCACGTGACCTGGTTCAACCTGGTTCCGTCCTGGTATGCGCACATACATTTGTAGTCCTTGGTAAAGCATTTCGGTAATGCATCCTTCACCATATGTCAAACCCCATTCATGCTAATTTGATTTCGGCCAATTTGACCAAAATCTACTTTGGACGAGACGTGTTGAAAACTTTTTAGAACCATTGCTTTTGGAGGCCACTGCGAAAGCATGTCAGGGCCGGACAGTGAGCCCGGCCAAGTCGCCATCAGCCTCGATCCGGGAGATGTCTGGACCCCCGCCAAGTGGAGAATTATGGTAATGTTTGTTCTAATAATAAAATGCGGTTGAATACATTAATTTGTGAAGAGATAAGACATGTTTTTCGCCATATGTTGTTTAGAAGGGCAAGGCAGGAGGCCATTCGTGCTTTGAAGCTCTTCTCGCTGCTTAGAATATTTTCCTTTATTAAGTTAGATAGCATTTTCTCCAGTGTCCTTGACATTTGGCTCAGTGTTTACACAGAATAGGCTACAGTAACAATTATGTGCACCTTATATTACTGTCAAATATTGTATTTTGACAGTGCATGATTGCAGTTTATTTCTGATTTAGACATGACTTAAAGGAGCTATACCTGATTTTACTTTTAGGACTGGAATGAAATTAATTTTGTCCTCCTTTTGTATATTGTGAACTGAAACGTTTGAGGGGAAAACAGCGTGGATCAAATTATAAAACATTTGTATCAATTTTATGAACTTTCAGGCTATTTTTCTAGGATTTTTCTGAAAGTGAAAAAGTGAAAAAGAAAAAGTGACCCTGCAAGTTGCGAAATGTGCCTATAAACATGTCCCTGTAAAGAATTTGGATGCTACAAATATATTAGGAAAGTTACGAATGAGTTTGGACCACAACTAACATTTTAATTTATTGGTTTCCAGTTTCATTGTTTGCAATACAAAAAATCAGGTATAGGGCCTTGAAGCCCAGTATGAACATAATTAAGTTAATCTTAGGCCTGTCATATACACAGTACTTGGAGGGGCACGTATTTTATAAGGTGGCACTTGATGTGGAAGGTTTGTGAACATAGCTTATAATAATCAATATTTCACGGAAGTCAGATCCTTGCGATCAATTCCCATTAGCTGTGTAATTATCAGCCTAGAATTAGATTCAAATTAGTTCATCATTAGTCAGAGCAGGTGAAGGCTAAAGACGATCTAACTGCTAACCAAAACCACAAGCGTTTACGCAGCAGTTAGCACTTTGAGCTAGCCTGGCTAACGCCAGAGTAAAATCACAAGTGATATTTAGTCCACCTGTTCATTTTCTCATAGGAGAGGTGTGGTTTACGATTGTCCATAGCTGTTTATTGGGCGCTACTAATGTCTATCATATGTGTCTGCACGTAGCCATAGCCAATCGTATCAGATGACGTATGACGTACCCACTGTAAACTTTCGAGCGAAACTATTTAGAACACGGTCTGAAGCTTGATCAAAAGATGGCGTCGCGTCTGCTGCTGTCATGTTGGATCCATAAATAAACTTTTTTCTTAATCCCAAACAAACTACAAGCTTCCTTATGTCCAATAGCGCGTCATCGTCTTGCCGTCCCTCCTCGTTCTGTGATTGGTCCCTAAATCCATGCAAAATGATTAGAGCACACACAGCAGGCTGGCGTTAGCCAGGCTAACTTTGAGCTGATTTCTCCGATAAAATGGCCATAAGTCGAAAGGCCTGAAAATGTTCTGAACACATCCTTGTTGTAATGGTAATTAATTGTATTGAAAGAAAAACGGGTGCCTTGACTATAGTACAGTGCAATGAGAGATCTAGCATTCAGCATCATTTTTACTTCTGTAAATATCCCAATTAAGTCAATAGAGAAGACCAAGTAACTATACTGCAGCTGTCCTTCTGTCCTAACTCAAGATACTAAGCAGAACTGGACCTATGTCTTGACAACGGGTTGAACAAGCCAAAAATTACCCTTTATAATAATAATAATAATGCATCGGTTTTATATCGCGCTTTTCTGGACACTCAACGACATTGCACTATTCATTCACTCCATACTTGGTGATGGTAAGCTACTATTGTAGCCACAGCTGCCCTGGGGTAGACTGACAGAAGCGAGGCAACCAGTCTGTGCCATCGGCCCATCCGACCACCACCCACACACTCACTCCTTTTGCCAGGCTTCCTGGTGTTACCAAACGGTCTCCCATCCAAGTACCGACCAGGCCCTTCTCTGCTTAGCTTCCAGGGTCTGACGGGATCGGGCAGAGCAAAGGCGGTATGGCCACATACTGCCTTTATCCAAATAAAGCTTCTTGACTGGAGAGCTACAGTGTAATGCCTCATTTGAAAGAAAACTACTTATTTTGTTGCGTTGTTCACACTGTTTTGTCACATTTTTGAAGAGTTTCTGTCTTGTTTTTGTCATTTTTCTATTTTGTTCTTTTCTAGCATGTTTTTGTCACTCTGTCGTGTGTTCGCCACTTTTTTGTCACTCTTTTGTCACCTTTTTGTTGTTGTCATCATCACTTTTTGTCGTGTTCTCGCCCCTTTTTCATCACTTTTTTACTTTTTAGTCACTTTTTGTCTTTTTTTTGCTATTTTGATGCTTTTTCAACACACTTTTAGATTTGGGTTAAGCGAAATTAGAGAAAATGTGTTCGGTTCGGGGGGTCGGCCCATTAGTCCGACAACCCATTAGTCCGACGTCTCATTATTCCGAAAATGTTCCATTGAGTAGGGCTGTCATTAGTCTGACATCTCTTTAGTCAGAAAAACTGACCCAAGTCAAACTGACCCAAGTCCCGTTGGTCCGACCATAAACAGCGGAGATGTGCTTGGCGTTTATGCCTGCTCCAAGTCCACTCTAGAGAAGAGAATAGTTCTTTGACATGACATTTATTTAACACTAGAACCTCTGCAGCTCGTTTGATTGGTTGTAATGCTAATTAATATTAGGGTTAGGGTGTTTATGGTTGGACCAACGGGACTTCGGACCAATGGGCCTGTTTTTTTTCTGACAAAAGAGATGTTGGACTAATGGCACCTCTTCTCAATGGTCAATTTTCGGAATAATGAGACACTGGATTGTCGGACCAGTGGCATGGCACCGGTTCAGGTGGGGGTTAAGAGGTTAAAACATTAAATTGGGTTTCTTATACCGCTACTCAAAACAAAGTATTGTATCCATTATGTAAAGCAATGATCAAATATCCCTTTCTACAGTCCAATTCTTTTGCTTTAGGAGGCAGAAGACTGTGCCGAACTGTCAGTGTTTAGTGTCAGGTAGATAAATACATGAGCTGACCAGATCTGAGCCGTCCTCCCCCTCTCTCCCGATCGTGCTGGTTTCCATTTCACTGGGTCACCGCTGAATGACTGCAGATTACCGCAGCCGCTCTCCGGTGTCCGCGGGGATGAGGCCATCAGGCTGAAAATGACACGAGGCGCCCATGGGTGAACCTCCGTGACACACGCCGCCAGAGTCTCCCATTCACAGCAGCTGGCCCCCTGACACTAATCTGATTCCAGTCTTTAAAAGTCCACTTCTCTCCCAAAAGTGGAAACGACCAGCAGGGCCAGTGCAATCTGCCGTGACTTGCAGGTATTTGACCAAAAATATTGAGAGAATGCATAACTCTGTACTAGTGTTTCCCAACCAGGGGAATGGCAGGGGGGAATTGCCTCAGATTAAAAAAAGAAGGTGGAAGTGAGTTAGTTTTAACAGTGTTTTTTGGTAAAAGGTTTGACTTTGAGGGTATTATAGCTATATTTTGAACATAACCATCTACTAAATACTGAGTAATCTATGTTTAGTTGCTCACTTTAACAGTTTGGCAGGATCCTCGAGTTAGGGGTTACTCGGAGTATAAATTCATGCCTCAATGGAGTATGTGGGACACTAAAGGTTGGGAACCACTGCTCTGAACTTCAGAGGGGCTCAAGCTAAAATTAATATTAGTAATAATGGAAAATAAATATTAAACATTGGTGCCACAGGGGTTACAACTTTTCAAAAATTGGCAGAAAATCTTGCCTCAAGTGGTCGCTTTTGTTTCATACAGTAACCGGGTCACGGCACCAATTGTAGAATACACTGGAGATAGATGTCGTCTCAAAGATAAGGTGTTTATTGCTGTTGTTCCTAGTTACAAAAAAGTGTAACCAATATAACCTACCAATGAGTCAGTGGTTTGTGGCTATGTGTTTGTACTTTATCTGGATTTCACATTATGTGCAGAATGACAATGGTGATGACCATCGTCTGTCAGCTAAGCCTGTTCAGATTAATTTCAGTCAGGACAAGAAGGTTTGTGGTTTGACCCTCTGTTTATTGTAATTTCTAAAGCACATATGGGGCCCGATCTTGTGTCTCAAAACGCAGACTATAGCGTAACATTTTGCGCTTAGTCGGAGCGCACTTTGTGATCTTGCCACTCCAGGCTTAGAACATTTAAGTGGGAAGTACAAGGGGTTGGAGACACACTTTTTCCTCCAACCAGATCGACTCCGCGGCCCGGAAGGGGAGGGAAAGGGGTTGTGGGGGAGTGGAGGGTGAAGTTGCGCATTTGTTTTGTTTCGTGTTTACGCCAAGCATGGGGCGATCCGGTAGTTTTTTCTCTCTCGAGACATGAACATTGTTTAGCTCACGATGAGTTAATAAAGTTTGTAGTTTGACCTGTGAGAGCATAAAGCTTAAAGGAATAGGCCACCACTTTTACATACTGAGATATGTTCTTACCTTAGCTTAGACGAGTTCATTTGTACCTGTCTGGTCTTCACGTGTGCCTTCCGTAACGTAAACACAGCACAGAAGGCGTTAGCATTTAGCCTCTCTCTTCTCCTCTATAGCTCCAAACGAGGTGACGATAGAAGCTACCAAACTCTTCCACGTTTTCCCTATTTAAATATGGTTACGTGAAGTGTTACACTACAAAGTATAATTACACAAAATTAAACAATGTGGATTTTCTAAGCGGATAAAAAGGGGAACTATATTGTAAGGCGTAATAATACCAGGAGTAATTCAGCATCCGCACAGTAAAGTGAAGATGTCACTGTGCGGATGCCGAATAATTAGTCCTGGTATTATTACGCCTTACAATATAGTTCCCCTTTTTATCCGCTTAGAAAATCCACATTGTTTAATTTTGTGTAATTATACTTTGTAGTGTAACACTTCACGTAACCATATTTAAATAGGGAAAACGTTTGGTAGCTTCTATCTTCACCTCGTTTGGAGCTATAGAAGAGAAGAGAGAGGCTAAATGCTAACGCCGTCTGTGCTCTGTTTACGTGACTGAAGGCACACGTGAAGACCAGACAGGTACAAATGAACTCATCTAAGCTAAGGGAAGAACATATCTCAGTATGTAAAAACGGTGGCCTATTCCTTTAAGGACACATGTTCAAGGCAGCACGATGTAAACGAGGAATTGAATGTCAGTGGTGCTTCTATCAGAGCAGTCACCTCCTCTTGCGAGGCCCTCTCACAAGTGGCGAAGGCGCAAAGCACATAGTTCTGCCACTCGCATGATCTAAATTTGCCAGAAGCTTGCGCCCCTCCGTGCACCAGGCACAAGATCTGGCCCATGGAGTGTTGAAATCAAGGTCCTTTCAAACCATTGGTGCTCAACGACATTGGTTAAATCCGCTCTGCCGCTTGAATGGGCCTTGACCAGATCTTTGTTGAGCCCAAACATTACAGTCTTCCGCAAACTGTCAGATATCCAGTTTCTTGTTAGGTCCTCAGGCAAGAAATTTCACCCACCTTTTCATGAGACACCATTGGCATAGAATGGCCGACACATCTCTCTCAGTCAGCCCTATGGCAGCTGTGGCTATACGTATAAATGTGTTCAAGAGATCACACAGGCGTTTTCGGACCGCAAACCCATCAGCAAAAACTGTTTCCTGTGGTCGTGTTACATTTGCCACTGAAGTTTGTTTTCTCCAACTTTGTCTTCACTTTTTAGGAACTTTGTCTTTTATTTTTTCTATCTTTCTGAATGTCCATTGACCTCATTAGAAAGAAAGTTCTTAGTATTAGTCGAAGTAATTAGTTTGGCATTAGGACGCTCATAGACCATAGAGAATTAAGCGTGATGGTCAGCTTTGCGAATTAAATGACTTGGTCAGGTCGCTGATCGCCGTCAAATTTTAAATTGGACATTTTGGGACGCGCCGACTAATTACGGAGGGCCCTCTCACATGAGCCCGTTGGGACCAAAGAGCGCGCACTATTTATGTTTGCTATTTGTCTAACACTATTGCTACAAATGATGCTTGAGTAGAACTGCGGTATACTTTAAAACCCGATCGTATATTCCCTGCGGCGTTATTTTCCCTGATTTATGCAACTTCCTGTTTGGCTGACAAGTAAAAAAGAGTAAAAAAAAAAAATTCAAATGAAGCACTAACCTCAGAGCAGCCTGGCCGGGGGTACACGAGGTGAAGAAGAATTGGGTCAGCTGACTTGTTTTGAGACGAGACAAGACCCTAATTGGAAATCATCTCGCCCTCTCCGCCTAACGAGCGCCGCGTGGCTTTATGAACTGATGTTAAGATGAGGGGAAACAGTAATTAGCTAAAGGTTATTAGCAGCCAGGGGCATGCGGACACGCAGCACGCTGGGTAGCGTAAAGATCGCGCACAGGTTTGTTTGTTTTGGTGCCGCGGTCCGACTTAGCTGCATGGTAAATATTTCATTCGCCGAATTAGTTAATGTGCATTGTTTAAAGGCATAAAACACAGCGACCATAGTTAATTCAAGAATTTACACAGAATTAGTCTTTGATAGAGCAGCATTTCCCAAGAAGAATTATTCAACTGATACCATAGTATTTTCAATAACAGTAAAATAAATGTCAACATAGTAGTAGTAGTGATGGCCAAAAGAAGTCTTTCTAGTTGAGTGCATTCTACGGCAACCTCACAATGTCATGTCCTTCCCAATTCTTTCATGTTCTGCTGCCTCAGTGACGTAAAGAAGCTATTTTTATCATATTGCTGAATGTGGCTTTTGGGATTAACCACACAATTAATAAATAGACGCTAAGGAAAAGATTGCAATGACTCACATTTCTGGTTTCAGAATCAGTATTGCTGATACCTGCCTTTGTATCATTTCAGAATCAGAATCAGAATAGGTTTTATTTCCATGGTTTGATAACAGGTTCACAACCTAGGATTTTTTCTCGGTGCAAACGTGCGACATAAACATATTACACAAAGGTAAGATAAAAAATAAGCTAAAAAAAATTTAAACTATAAGGCTATAGGGGCATGCATAAACAATATTAAATAAATAAGATGAAATGAAAAGTGACATATGGTAAGACAACAACAATTTGACATTGAACAACTATGAATAAAATAAAACTATGAAGTGAATGTAGTGTGTGAGTGAATGGTCGGTGGTGGTCGGAGGGGCCGATGGCGCAAACTGGCAGCCTCAGGGCCATCAGTCTGCCTCAGGGCAGCTGTGGCTGCAATAGTAGCTTACCACCACCGAGCATGGAGTGAATGAATACTGCAATGTAAAGCGTCTTTGAGTATCCAGAAAAGTGCTGTATAAAACCAATGTGTTATTATTATTATAAAAGTGCAATTGCAATGTTTACAGGATTTTCAAATGTTATTCTTTTTTAGGGACGCAACGAACCAACACTGGTATCAGATATCACAGCCGATCCTGGAAAAAAAAATGGAATCAAGTAACGATCTGATACTGAACCAATACCTCTTTTGGCCCTCAGATTTAGGTAGTGAAAGTTGTGTTTTTATTAAACATCTGAGGTAGTTTTGCACTAGTACACAAGTGAACGCATTTTTGATTGGCGTGCTAATGCTAGCATCAACCAATTAAGACTGGGACAGAAACTATGACTGGGTCACCTAAAGTAATAAAAATAATATTGGCCTGGTTGTTAAAGAATAACTGACCTACATGCACAAGATCACTATGTTGTTTATATTAATGTAACCTAACAGCCTAGGATATGTAATGTAGAAAAGTCCACTGATCCTTGTCTAATGTATTTTTGATACTTTATTGATCTCTCAATGGAGAAAACGGGACCAATCAATTTTTATCCCTTACAGAGAGCCACTATAAGAAAGTCTTGTGGTATCAGTTGGTATTGGGTATCGATAGATACTCAAACCACCTGTATCAGTATCAGTAGCAAAAAAGACTCTGGGACCTCTCACCTTTTTAATAGTAACTACATTTCGAGAATCTCATTACTCAAAATGGATAGACAACTTTTGTCCCTTTCTTTGCACATAACCCTTGAGAAAGCAATCAGTACTTGGATTATTCTCTGCATCGGTCCATAATACTTAATATAATATAATACATAAAATGCAAAAAAGTCACATTCTGAATCTCACTGAGCAGAGAGATCAGTCCAGTCCTGTTATGCCTGTGTGGAATTTGTCTGCGACTTCTTTTTTTAATATATATATATCTCCCCGGCTGGGTCATTTATCAAGCTGCCAACACTGCCACGGCTTAGGCTGCCAGGTAGAGGTCCAACTCCTGATAGGAAGCTTTTGCCTCCAACACAACCCGCGCTGGTTATCACTCAGCAGAGACACAGCGAGCGGCGCGCGGGTGGCTGTGCGCTAATCTTCAGGTCACGACATCCCAGTTAGATCATTTCAAACCAGCACGGCAAGGAGGAGGAGACTGCGCGCTGTACACCACATCAATACGAATGAAAAGGGAAAAAAAGAAGGGAAAAAAACAACCTTCGACTAGTGCTGACGGCAGACCTTGCACAAACAATTCTTTTTTTATATCCAGCAAACACGAGAAAGAGAGCGAGATGCAGAAAAATTGATTTGATGTTGATAGTCAAAGGCGAGTAAACATGCTGACAATGCAGTGAGGCTTTATCTCGGTAAATCTATAAGAGAGAATGCACGCTGTTTGCCTGCCTATATGTCACGCCGTCCATCTCGCTGCTGCTTTATGGTATTCTATCCGTGTACTGCGAGTGCAAAAGGGGCCGCTGCTGTGTGCATGGTTCAGAGTGCAATTTCCGAAGCTTCCAAAAGAGGACAGTGTGGAACACGTTCTCCTGGGAGGCTGGCTGTTCCATGTACACTGAGTGCAAGAGGCTATGCGGAAAGTGGATTCAGATGGTTGAAATAAGTCTGCATAGTATCAAGAAAGGTCGGGGAAATGAAATAAATCATGCATTTGACTCTAAAGACCATAAATTATTGGTGAATAAAACCTATACAGTACTAACTTGTCTTTATAATTCTTACTTTATTCTGTTTCGCTTATTTTTCCAATTTAATTAACTGTAATATACAAATTCATTGCCAGCTTATGCATGCAAGAAGTGTTAATAACTGCGAGACAAACTGCGAGACAAACGGAATATGCGATAATATAATAATGTGATAATTAACTTCTTTAACTGTGATAATGACAAATAATGTAATGCCATAAAATGACATGAATTTGTCCAACAGAAAGCATTTCACTGTACGTGTTGTGCTAAACAATCTATTGTTTCCTGCCTTCCTTCCCTCCTGAGGTGGTCAGTCGATAAAAAGCTCACTAGTCATGCCAGCTCACATCACGGTGACCCCGTTCCACTGTACATGCACATCTGTCTCAAACTTACACATCTGTTCCAGCATTGACAACAGCATTACTTATTATACACAAACCCATAAACAATGTATTCTGTGCAGTACTGTTGAAAGGTGCTATACAAATAAATACTGATTGATTGTTGAACAAAACCTTTAAAAAATGTTACAGTTTTAATGAGATTCCAGACAAAAAGCTCACAAAGCTGCATTTACTCATATATAGAGTCACATCAATCAATCAATCAATCTTTATTAATATAGCGCTTTTCATACATTTCATGTAACACAAAGTGCTTTACAGATTTAAAAACATTCTCTCACACCCACCTCCTCCCACAAATACAAACACATTGTCGCACTCACACTCTCCCCACCCACCTTTCCAGAGACACACCACACAAGCACACCACACACACTCAAGGTAAAACAATGGACGCAATGGACATAAGGCTGAGGTAAGGCTGAGTACAGATAAAACAGGTAAGGAAACACCATCCAAGGAGCCGTCTGCATCGGGAGCAGCATCTCGGCTGCAGCCACAGGGCACCAGCACAGGACGCCCCGGAGGAGGCGCGGTAGAAACACCACACCTCCATCCAGACACCCACAGGACAGCACCACAGCAGCCACAGCCAATGACCGCTCCCGAGGCAGAGGGCTCCTCCAGAGGAAACTGGGAGAGCATAAAAATGGTTAAAATAAGTAAAAGGTAAAAGTAAAAATAAGAATATAAGGACCACTAAAATAAGACCGAGAGGTAAAATACATAAAGAAAACATAAATAAATATATATTAATAACAATTAAATAAATAGGCCTAGCAAGAATAAATATCAGTTAAAAGCTAAACTAAAAAGGTGGGTCTTAAGCCTGCTTTTAAAAACATGAACGTTGTGTTTGCAGACCGCACAATTGAATTGTCAAACATTGAACGACTGTATCAAATTTCTGTAACCAGCAATTGCCACACTAACTTGTCATAGTTTGATTATGAAATCGATGCCCACGGATACAGCCCTTTCTGTCTATCCTGTACTTGGGACCAGAGACATCTTGGACTTTTGATCCCTTACGACTAGATGTACGTTATAGTTATACATTGTCAAATGTGGTGTATCGTGTTTGGATTATTTGGATTTGATTAATACAAAATCCTGAACTAAATACAAATCAGTACTTGACTCATAGTAAATGATCAATCAATAATTTAACCAACTGGATTATTTTAATAATCCAGTTGGTTAAATAATAATGGCTACACTTGTATTGCGCTTTACAAGTCTGTGTTACCAAGTTTCTCGAAGCGTCACACTGTAAGCATTATTCATTCACCCCCACACTTGGTGGTGGTAAGCTACAATGTAGCCACAGCTGACCTTGGGGTAGACTGACGGGGGCAAGGCTGCCAATCTGCGCCCCGGGCACCTCCCTACACACTATATTCATTCTGGCCTACTGCACATGTGTTGAGTGGTAGAGGAAAACGCACACACGATGAGAACATGCAAACTCCACACAGAAAGGCCGATAGAATAGAATGTGTAGCCTCATGACAAGAGCCAACAGTGGGTGGTTACACATGACAGTGCACAGATGTTTGAAATGTATTGATGTTATAGCTCTCCATTGTTTGATCAAAATTGTACACCGATTGTCTTACACATAGGGGCATCCAGCCTCCTGTATTCAGACCCCACGCCATTGCTCTTAATCATAGATTCATTACAGTCTACGTTTGAGCTGAATTCCGTCCTTTGCTTCTGATACAGAAAAGTTCATTCTCCATGAGTGTAGATCATGATATTCCTTTTTACAGTAACTGGAGCAGTGCTACATGACGTCACACTTTGAATTCATTGTTTCCGCGCCCCATCTCTGAAATAGACAAATCTCTCCCTCTAGCCTTTGTCTTTCTTTCTTTCTTTCTCTTTTTTTTCCTCTTTACGTTCAGTGCGCGGCGGTGCGATATTATTACAATGGCGTGTCACTCTGGCTTGCATATTCAGCAAGCAGAAAATCAGCAAGAGGTGGGGAGGAGGGAGAGAGAGAGGTTGATAGCTACAGACAAAGTGGGAAGGGGGTTGAAGGAAGCGGACAGCGGTGGTGAAGCTCACAGGACGAGGCAGCAGCCAAGGGAGAGCTGCGGTATCACGGGGGACGTGAGCGGTACTGACACATGGGCAGCAGAGCGAGCAAGCATCGGAGGGGGGGTTATCATGCTGTACGCTGGAGCTAAAGCTACTTCAGGTTAGGCACATGTTCATATAGTCAGAAGTACAGTAGCTTTTGATCAGCGAGATAGATGATAGATAGATCATCACAATGCTCTTTACAGCCTATGTAAAACTGAGTTGGTGCAGATAAGAATTCTATTGTGGTAACTATCATCATGGATTTTCGATTTGGTTTCACTGGTTAATATCTTTGGACCTATCCACACGAAACAAAAACTGCCACAGAGTCCGACGCCTTCTCCCTCAGCACGCATGACCTGAAGTCAAATGAGTGTCTCACGAAGCTGTCCAAAAGTGGAGACAATATTTGCCCTGGTCAGATCAAATGACTTTCAGCTTGAAGATGAATGTGGCGGCCGTTTTGTGAATCCAATCACTTCCGAATAAGAATCAGGGAAAACATTAGGCAATTTTCGGTCTGGAGATGTCTCTCCCGTTTAATTGTAGGGATAGAGATGACATTTTGGAATCGCCCATACGGTCATGTTCAAAGCAGCTAGAAAGGGGAACCAAAGTTAAAGGGGAAACAAAAATGAACTTTCTCCCATTACACCAAAAACTACTTTAACAAATGTTGAATTATGACTTCATTTTTCCAACTAAATAAAGATACAGAGATATACTGTAGAGCTTAGCAAAGTGGATCAACAGCCCATACATGAGTAAAGAGTAACAGTGAAGCTCTGTGTGGTAATTACTGAATGGGAATTGAGGGTGGGAATGAATAAGTTCCCACTCCCTTTCTTCATGATCTTCATGTTGTTGTTGTTGTTGTTGTTTATTATATATGACATATGTGGATTATTGTCTACCTTGTACTCCCCTGTACCCCTGCCTGAAATAAATGAATTAATGAAATAAATACAAATTCTAATCAGGAATCTAATGATAGCTTGATGCTACACATACAACGTTAGCAATGGGTGCGATTTTCTTCGTCTTTTTTTGTTACTTCTACTGAACAATTTGCTCTGAAAAAACTTCCATATGGACTCCATTTTAGCTTGACTTTATTGCTGTGTGATAAATATGTCTATAGTCCAACAGAAAACGGCTAAACAATAGGGAAAAACTGTGATTCCCATGAGAGGTTTTCTTCACCCTCAGCTAGGCCACGCCCCCTTTTTATGACACCTTGCCGTCTGTATCTATATGCCCCTGCTCCAACTGAAATTATGACAGGAAAGTAAACTATTCTGCGGTCCTGGGATGAGCTCGCATTCCTAAGTGCTTAATAGAAATGTAGTGTTTCCTGAATAAGCATAACCATTTATTTACTTAAAGGTGCATTATGCAACTTTTTATGTGGGAAAAAAGTTGATATTTGTGTGTTTTTGACCTTGTAGTGACCCAGCGGCTATGAGTGGTCAGCATGGTGCCTTTACCTTCCTTCACAGTGGTCTTGAGGGCGCTCCAGGATCAATTATTTGGAAGGATTTCACACTGTGAAAAAAGCCTTCAAGACAATTGATCCTGGAGCGTTGCAGAGGACCACCGTGATCGAAAGTGAAGGCGCCATGCTGACCACTCATACAGCCGCTGAGTCACTACATGGTCAATACGCACAAATATCAACTTTATTTTTCCCAACAGAAACTTGCGTAATGCACCTTTAACATCACACGAATGTAAGCTGTGAACTCGCAAAGCCTCTCCATGTTATGTGAGGCTTGCTGTTACTGAAAAAAAAAGCATCATCCATCCACCCCCTCACTGCGAAAGTACAAGAAAGTAAACTTCTGCCGCACTTTCAGCGCAGGTAATGTCAGCTCAGTTCAGCACGCTCGCCGAAGTCTACAGTCTGGCAGAAAATTAGTTCAATGAACATTTGCGCACGCCTGACGAACTCGAACGGACGCGAATACAGTACATGGCAAGTAAATTGGAGGGCTGCCAGCGGGCCTCGAGTCAAAGATTAGCGCCGCTGATGCAGCCGCGATCTCTATATCACTGGTGTTCTTGGCAGCCCAGTCGTGTGTTCATAATGCCACATCACGCCGTTATCGCTGCCCTTTCAAAGACTAATCAAGCAATTAAAAGACACAGCATCTTTCCCTCGTTGCCGTGGAAACCAGAGTTGGACCCCGGCAGGAATCGATGGGTCTCTAATCTGAAGTTTCTGTACGGGCAGGTCGCTCCCTGCCAGCGCTATTGAGTTATTGGTCAACATTAATTACTGCTAGTGTGACCCCGCAGTGACACCCAAAGAGCTTAAGCATCCTCGTGTATACTTTGAAGGTCTTACCCTGGCATTTACCTGGCTAAAATGCTGTGAACACAATCCGAAGAAGAAAGCAGGCAAGATTTCAAAGGCTGAGGAGGCTATCGTTTTGTGGATAAAGGACTTTGGAACCGCCACGCGCATGGATACGCTGTAAAACAAGATAAGCGGAAGATGTGGAGCATTCGGCTACTTGTCCAAAGAGTTGTCCTTTCGATTCCAGACGATTGCGTGCTGCCAAGTGTGTCTTTAAGCCGGGTGTACACTGCACGATAATCTTAGGTCGTAAGTGAAAATCACAGGTCGTACAGTGAGACACAGATTTAAAATAGAAATGTCATACGACCAAAGACGAGCTACGACCAACATCAGGCAGTGTCTGATATTTAGGAAGGCTAGCCGCAGAGTGAGCGACCCGTCAACACCGCGCCACTGCCGGAGTCGTAAGCAACTAGTGATGGGGTTTTTGGTGAACCGGATCATTTGGATCGGCTCACCAAAAAGAGCCGGATCTTTTGGCTCCCAAATGGCTCTTAATTTTTTTTTTTACACAGTACAGTTTAAATTTAGGAGAGGTTTTGATTCATGGCTTGTTAACTGAGTTTTTCGACTACTCCCTGCACAAAACAACTATAATCAAGAAAGAAATTAAAAAGAACAGAATATATATATTTTTTCCATTGCTATAATGAAGTGATATTGGTTTATAGTGGTGTTGTTTTGTCTTCAAGAATCAAAGTTGATTTTTCCAGGTGGTGGAGCCATTGTTTATTATAGCAACACACACTTTTAAGGCTGGTACATATATGTACACTTTTTTTTAATTTACATATTACATAGCGTCTCCCCAGTCCGTCTGCTGTATGTGTCAGCTCTGCCCCTGGTCCTGCTCAGTCTGTAGCTGCTGGAGTCTCTCACTGAGAGAGGAATACAGACTCCAGACATCACTGCAGTCCAAACCTTTAGCCTGGACTCCTGTTATACTTCTGCTTTAGTTGCTTTTGCAATGGGCTCATACATATGTGTTAGAGAGCGGTGTATGTAGAGCTTGATAAACATGCAACCTAACAAATTAAAAAAACAAGAAAAAAAACGGCTCACTTGTGAGACTCGGCTCTCATCGTTCACTTAAAAGAGCTGGCTCTTTGTACAGACCGACCCATCACTATAAGCAACAGAGGCCAGGCGTGAGCGGGTCCGACTCCATATTATACAGGACTACAATAAACTTTGGTCGTAGCTACCATTCTCTCTTTGGACCATCGCGCAGTGGAGACAAGAGCAGCTGACCATTTTACAATCCCCACATCGTGCAATGTGACATCTAAAAATCTTACAATACAATTGCACAGTGTAAACCAGCCATTAGGCAAGACAGGTAATAATGAGGCGTTATAGAGTAAAGAAGTCGTATTTGTATATTTCAGCTCTTTAAATGCTCATTCCGTCCCTTTGGACCTTCCGACCACCGTTGGAAGGTCACCGTTCCATGGGTGAAAATAACTGTCCGCGGGGTTTGGCCAAACTGTCACTCAAAGCACTATTTTGAATTTCAGTGAGATAGATAAAAGCTGTATGTTTGTGGTGTTTGGGCAGTCTTTCCCGACACTTTTGGGTACCTGGTTACCCTGGTCTGAGCTCTGCAACCTTTTTAATCCAGATAATCAATTTATTCAGGAAACGCTACATTTCTATTAAGCACTGTATTGGAATGAGATTGTTTACTGTGAACTTGAGGACTGAACCAAGGCAAAACCAGTTCTGTATTAGATTTTAAAATGGTTGTCAGAGGAGATGTGTTACATTTTGTTTAATACATCTAGGAGGCATTGTATTGTCACATTCCACTACACTACACGGCATTTTTTTCACATTTACATTTTTTTTACATGCTCAAAACAACCAACAAACAAGTACATTTTCTGCCCAATATCGCTCCTGCATCCCACTTTCATTCAACACGGTCCCTGCACTCTTAAACAATAGCGGGCCTAATGCGACGGGAAATAAATCAAAGCAGCCTAATTAAAAGTGAATAAATGAATAAAAATAAGACGGGGTCATTAATGAATCCGACACCAACGCCTTCTTTCAAAGCCGCCGCGGTGTTCTCATAATTCTTAGTCGAAATTATTGGATGATTAATGTTATGTTGACTCAGTGTGTGCACGGTAAACAACGAGATGTTCTGAAGGACAGCGATCCATTTCGGATTTATGATATGCCTCACTATGTGGCGGCTCGAACGTCATGGATTATTGTCAATGAGTGTTTGACAGTGTTTGACAGTTTTACAGGAAGCGTCGTGCTTGGAAATGTTTTAAAGATGTGAAAGATGCCCAGAGATTTCCTTTGATAGCCGTAAACATGTGTGGATTACCATTCATTTATTGAATGTATGCCTGACTTCTCTGAAATCCACTTGGATAGTGCTCTGCTCCTCCTTTGTATTCTTCCATCACGGTCTTTATTCAGAGACGAAACAGAAACATTGGCTAAGGGGAATCTCGCTATTGTGAAGAGCCTGGAAAATCATTCAGCAGCATTCAGGTTTCTGTGATCATGCCTTGGCATTCATAAACATATGAGTTCTCTAAAAGTTATGCATTTGTTTTCTTCACTGTTACATGCATTGACATAATTATGTCCAGCACAATTATTTTAGAGATACGTTTCAGTCTGTTGGCAAGCTTAAATGGTAAATAGTCTTAACTTATATAGCGCTTTTATACTTCATTAGGCCCAAAGTGCTTTACAGCAAGGAACCAATCACCCATTCAGACTCTCATTCATACACCAATGTGCGCAGACACTGGAGGCAAGGTGGGTTAAAGGACAGTGTGCATTTTCAGGAGCTGGGATTCAAACCCCTGACCTTCTGATCATGAGACGACCCGCTCTGCCAACTGCGCCACTGTCTCCCCTTAAATAGCCCGTTTAAGCCAAGGAGGCCTACTATTTTACGTGAGATCTTCTACAGAAGAGTACAGTAGCTTTTGATAGATAGATAGATAGATAGATAGATAGATAGATAGATAGATACGTCGAAAGGAGCCAGCTGAGGTGGCTAGGGCATCTGTTCCGGATGCCTCCTGGTCGCCTCCAGGCATGTCCTATTGGGAGGAGGCCTCGTGGAAGGCCCAGGACACGCTGGTGGGACTATGTCTCCGAGCTGGCCTGGTGTCGCCTCGGGGTCCCCCCAGAACAGCTGGAGGAGGTGTGTGTGGATCGGGAAGTCTGGGCATCTCTGCTGGACTGCTGCCTCCGCGACCCGGCCCTGGATAAAGCGGAAGAAAATGGATGGATGGATGGATCTGTTATGATCTGGGGTTGCTGCAGCTATGCAACACTATGTGCTTAAAGAATATCAGCTGAATACCTGAACATCCAGAATGATCAGGTTATTCCATTAATGGATTTCTTCTTCCGTGATAGCATGGGCATATTCCAAGATGACAACTCCAGGATTCATGGGACTCACATTGTGAAAGAGTGGTTCAGGGAGCAAGAGACATCGTTTTCACACATGGATTGCCCACCACAGGGTCCAAATCTGAACCCCATTGAGAACCTCTGGGATGTCACACTCCCCCATCATCAGTACAAATTGGTGAAAGATGAATGCAACTCTGGATCTTTTGACACATTGAGTTGCCTACGAAATGTGCGGTATAAAAAAAGTTGCCTTGCCTTACCTTGACATTGCAGAATCTCATTGAAACAACTCCACAGTGAATGTTGCTGTAATCAAAGCTAAAGGCGGTCCAGCCAAATATTACAACGTGTGACTTATTTTTTGGTTAGGCAGTGTATTTACACCATCCATCCATTTTCTTCACCTTGTCCATTGCCGGGTCGTGGGGGCAGCCGTTGGAGCTGCCCAAATCACATTGCACCAGCCCCCTATGGCTCCTCCTGCAGGTGGCGGGTCCACAGAAGTAACGGCCTCACGATTCTAACCGGGCCTGTTGGTCTCTCATAAGGGGCTTCTGAACCGCTCTTTGTCTGACCCGTCACCTAGGACCCGTTTGCCATGGGAGACCCTACCAGGGGCACCAAGCCTCCGTCAACAGAGCTCCCAGGATCATTCGGGCGCTCAAACCCCTCCACCACGTTAAAGTGCCAGTTCCAGGAGGGTTGTATCTACATCATTCCATTAAAAAAAAAGACAGCATGTCGGTGTATACAAATCCTATTGTGGCTGTGTGTTATGTTGTTTGTGGCTTTCATTTGGTTTGTAGTGGGCCACGGTGCCTCATAATGTGGAAGGTTGCAAACCCCTGGACAACGCTCATTCCCCCTTTTGCCTTGTGTGTGTCTTCCCCCCCCCTCCCCATCTCTAGTGATGTTGCTGACTCGATCCGAACCCCGTCTCATCTCCATCCTCTTGCGACAAAACCCTGCTGTAAAATGCGCCCGCCGCCGCCTCTTTACAGTCCAATCTTGTGAGCGTAATGGCACCTTGCTCCGCTCCCGAGCACACCTGAACGCACCGCTGCCAGTGTGGAGGACATTATGATCCGCCGACGGGCCCCGGCGACTTCCGCTGCTTGTGTCTCGGCGAGCTCGAAGGCGCGCGCGAACGCCAATTCCAACCCCTTCGGATCCGGGGGGAAATGAGATGTTTACGCTAAATGGGGCTCTTAGCAGCGCCCGCAGTGTTCAATATTGATTCAATGAAACGGATTTGTAAATATGAGGAGTCGCATCGGCGGATTTCTACTCTGCCAAACATCTTCTCTCGCATAAAGCGGCAGATGGGAGAACATGTAATAAGGTTCAATGGCGTTTCGAGACGCTCCGACAATGGGCTTACACAGTGCTATTAGTCTGGATTCTCGAATGCGATTTGTTGAGTTTCAGCGTCATGTCAGCATGTTGTGCAAATGTAATATGTACAATAAAACATGCAGCAGTGTTATAATAGTGTTGGATATTCCGTAGTGCAATCATTTACGCGGCACTCGATTTGTTTAGTCATGACCCCCAGTACAACGCCTGCTGGGCTTTCGACGATGATGCTCGTCTCTGAATGCAGGTGCTTCCCAGTAAAAAAAAGAAAAAAAAAAGCACTATTTAAATTAGAATCTGAGGAGTCCCCTGCTTCACAACACGGCGCTGAACTGTTGATACCACCTCCACTTGAGCTAAAGCACTTGGGGGAAAGAAAAAAAAAAAACCACAGTGTCAGCCGCGTTATTGCTTTCACTCGGATCGCGGCCGCGTTTTCTCGGCGGGAGGAGGGACGCGTCCAAAGAGCGGCACTAGGATCCATTTCAAATTTTAATTAGCGGGCTTTTGTGGCGCTAACGGACATATATTCAGACCATTCACATTTTTTAATTAACAGCTGCCTCTTGGTTTCCGCCGCCACAAAAGTGCCACTCTGAATGCGAAGGAGGGAAGGTGACGAAAAAAAAGGCCTGTAATGTGCAGGATCTAACTTTTTCCGCGTTATTCGATTCTACTTGACCTTTATTTAGCCAGGAAGTCCTACTGTCCTACTCTTTTTTGATTATAAAGTACCCATTTTAGGTACTTTTTTCCAGGGCAACAGTAGAAAAGCACAATATATAAAGGTGACTATTTACCTTTTGCTTCACTATAGTATTTCATTTTAGGTATCTGTACTTTCTACTCTGCCGTTTTGAATTGGATTAAAAGGGGAAGTATTTTGGAATAGTGGTTTGGACACACTTGTTGTCACACTGTCTTCTTTATTACAAACAGCCGAGGGATCTAAGCTGCAGTTAAGCCATTCTAATCAGAATTGTACAAATGTCTAAAAAACAACAACAACACCAGCAGCACATTCAGTTTCTTCTGTTTGATCTGGTTTAGTGCGGGAGTAGACCGGCACATACACACCGCACTGGATTGTAGCCATGGTCTAATTTGCATCCGTTGTCCCACAGTCGCACTCTCATTCATCCTGGCTTATTGTACATGTTTTTAGTGGTAGGGCAATCTGGAGGAAAACCTACACACAGCAAATTGAATAGGAGTTGAATTTACAGGGTTGTCATTTCCAGAGTCGTTTCTGACACTGTGGACAAGGGGAGAACATGCAAACTCCTGTCCTGGTGGGAATCGAACCCTGATACTTCTGTACTTTTACTCTTAAAGAGGGGGTATTATGCTTTTTTCAATCACATAGCACCAGTCTATAGCATACTACAATGATGACGTAACCTTCTGTTGGTCTGTATATGCAGTAAATTAAAATAACTGCCTTGAATAAAATTGCTCTCTCAAAATGGCTGTACTGAACGTCTTGAAATAGGCCTCTGTCTCTTTAAGAAGCTTTCCGACACGCCCCTTCAGCACACTGCTGTGGCATCTAAACAACACTACTGTGCGGGGAGGGGGCTCTGCTGAGCTGAGGAGCAGTGGTTGGTGGCTTGGCTGGTGACAAAAGGTCCAGAGGCGTCTCCAGGAGGTGGGGGCGTTCCTAGGAGGACTGAGGCATAGCTACACCTAAAATGGCTGCCGTCTAAGTTTTTACTGATTACTCAAAAATATGTGAATGAGCCAAGGCAACACTCCAGGCATGTGTTTAATGAGGGAATGACATAATAACATGATATAAAGCTTGAAAAAGTCGATTTTACATAATACCCCCCTTTAAGTAAGAATGGTGGAACATTGTTCTGTCCTGAGCATTGTAGATTGAGGTCCTGCTCCAACAGTTTGCTCAAAATCTCTCCCTGCTCGTCACCCCCTTTCACACTGAAATGCCCTATACTGGCCACAAAACATGCTTGAATGGCTCCATGACGATGAGGAAGCAACACTGCGACATGGTACAAAGCTCTCACCGCCCCATTAAGGAGGAGAGTTGCAGGGATTTAGTGGATTTTTTAAATTATTTATATTACGCAAAGAATGATTGACAGAGGTGTTGTGTCAGCCCTAAGTTAAGGATTATAACCTTCCAGGGTTTTTTTAAAGACGACATACTGTACATGCCTCGAGCGCTTAGTTGCGTTTCCGTGACGGCCACCGCAGAGAAATGGGATTATGCGCCATAAGCCGAATGTCACAAGTCGCATTTGTGGGAATAATTATTTTGAGTTCAACAAGACGCCGTCGGTTCTAGTTAGTCATCAGACATTAAAAAGTCATGACAGAGAATAACAAGAATATGGGTCAATTTAGGCCCCAGTCTTCATTCGAGTCTGGCGTGGTACAAAGGAGGTTGTGTCTGAAATTAAGACATTGGTAACACTTTATAATAACTACACCTTATTTAGCCTTAAAAAATGATGAGTTAACACTTAATTTATCATGAACACATACTTAAAGAAGAACTAAGTAACGTGTTTACCTTAATAAATCATTTTTGTAGTCCCTCTGGGGGTAATACAAGTGTTAATGGGATGATTGGGGGGTCTTTCATGGTATCTCTGGCAGTGTTGTTTTCGTCAACGAAGACGATAACGATATGATTTCGTTGACGCCCCTTTTTTTAATGACGATAACGTAACGATGACGAGCTAACAATAGCTCTTTGGGGACTAAAACCTGACGAGACGTTTATGAGTTTACGTCAACGAGACGAGACGAGACTAAAATGGGAGAAAGTGGTTCGTCAGATCGTTCACAAACAGAGTTTGTACGCGGAGCGGGAGAACACACCGGTAAACGTGACACAGAGCGGCGCCGCAGCTCTCATGCGGCCAGGCAGCGGCGCCTCTCTCTCTCTCTCCCTCTCTCTCTCCCTCTCTCTCTCCCTCTCTCCTCGTGGCGTGCAGTGCACTGCTAGCGTACATCCTCCACGGAGCGCATCTGACAGGGACATCGACCTCAGGACAGTTTTAAATACCGTAGCCGTAGCGTCTGAACGCAGAACGCATGTTGAGGCTACGTATGTGCAGACAGCGCTGTTGATCAGAGGACGAGGAGAGCGGGCGCTTTTGGGGAAAGTCCTGTTCACAATGACACTTGTACTAGTGCCTATTGTGGTGTAATCGGTCTGTCAAAAGCTATAAAGCCAATAGATAACTATTATTTATCCCAATTTCCAATAGTTATCTAAATTAATTATAACTTTTTATAATGAAACTGACGAAAACTTGACTAAAACCTTTTACATTTTCGTCTGACTAAAACGTGACTAAAACTATCACATTTAGAAATGACTAAAATGTGACTAAATCTATAAGCATTTTCGTCCAAAAGACTAAGACTAAAACTAAAACTAAAAGGGCTGCCAAAAACAACACTGATCTCTGGTCAGAAAACCACTATTGCAACTTCGCTGCCTACGGGTCGGAGGCCCCAATACACACTAATAGAATCATGAGGAATAAGCTAACAGGCTAACCGCAAAGATAACTGTGGGCTAGTTTGGATGTACAATATCCCTCTCTCCCTTTGTCTTTCCTGTCAGCGTAGTATTTACTCTCACGGACAATTAATGAGTAAAAAACCGCAACATGCTACGACACCTGCAGGCCTCTAGGGGCCATAGTTCTGCTTTAACTTATTCTTTGTTAAAGAGGGGGTATTATGCTTTTTTCAATCACATAGCACCAGTCTATAGCATACTACAATGATGACGTAACCTTCTGTTGGTCTGTATATGCAGTAAATTAAAATAACTGCCTTGAATAAAATTGCTCTCTTAAAATGGCTGTACTGAACGTCTTGAAATAGGCCTCTGTCTCTTTAAGAAGCTTTCCGACACGCCCCTTCAGCACACTGCTGTGGCATCTAAACAACACTACTGTGCGGGGAGGGGGCTCTGCTGAGCTGAGGAGCAGTGGTTGGTGGCTTGGCTGGTGACGAAAGGTCCAGAGGCGTCTCCAGGAGGTGGGGGCGTTCCTAGGAGGACTGAGGCATTGCTACACCTAAAATGGCTGCCGTCTAAGTTTTTACTGATTTCTCAAAAATATGTGAATGAGCCAAGGCAACACTCCAGGCATGTGTTTAATAAGGGAATGACATAATAACATGATATAAAGCTTGAAAAAGTCGATTTTACATAATACCCCCCTTTAAGTAGTTATTAAGTGTTAGTCACACTTAACTAATGAATTGTTCATGATGAAATAAGTGTTAACTCATCATTTATTAAAGCTAAATAAGGTGTATCTGTCTGTGTAAGTTCTCAGTCGTACAGGAGTTGTCCATCTTCAAAGAAGGTACTTGAGTCATCTTCTGTACTTGGTAGTTGAGGTCTCCAAACGTTTCGCCTCCCATCCAAAAGGCTTCGTCAGTGAACAAGATTACACTCAGCACACAGCGTAGATAAACACCAGTTGGGAGGAGTTGCGGTAGGCCCGGCTCCTCCCCTCTAATCACAGCTACTCTCCCCTGTGGGTAAACACCTTTGAAGTAGAGCGTCTGTAACGACCTGCTCCCCCCAGTATCGGTCAGTCCTGTCCTATTCATAGATGATCACTGCTAATTACCTGCCTATTGTTCTTTTGTTAGCTGAGGTATCGTCTTCTTGGACTGGCAGTGTCCTGTCTGTTTTCCCCGAAGCAGATTGGAGTAAAAAGCAGAAAGATTAAATCTGAGTCCACCATTTCGGTTCATGGAGGGATTTTCTTTTCTGACAAAAATAGCTTTTTTACTCCTCTTTCAAATCACTCATTTGAGGACGGGGAGGTCAAAATTTTAGCTAAAGAAGAACGTTGGTTTGAAAGAGGAGTAAAAGAAGCTATTTTTGTCAGAAAAGAAAATCCCTCCATGAACCGAAATGGTGGACTCAGATTTAATCTTTCTGCTTTTTACTCCAATCTGCTTCGGGGAAAACAGACAGGACACTGCCAGTCCAAGAAGACGATACCTCAGCTAACAAAAGAACAATAGGCAGGTAATTAGCAGTGATCATCTATGAATAGGACAGGGCTGACCGATACTGGGGGGAGCAGGTCGTTACAGACGCTCTACTTCAAAGGTGTTTACCCACAGGTGAGAGTAGCTGTGATTAGAGGGGAGGAGCCGGGCCTACCGCAACTCCTCCCAACTGGTGTTTATCTACGCTGTGTGCTGAGTGTAATCTTGTTCACTGACGAAGCCTTTTGGATGAGAGGCGAAACGTTTGGAGACCTCAACTACCAAGTACAGAAGATGACTCAAGTACCTTCTTTGAAGATAAATAAGGTGTAGTTATTATAAAGTGTTACCAAGATGGTGGAAGTTTTCGTGAGAGTTCAGATCGTTTCTTTCTTTTTGTTACGTTATTGTTACGGTTAAATAAAGGTCAAATGAAAACATGAAAATAGAAGTAAAATAAAAGATGCCCAAAGACAATACAACTTTTAAAACAAAAGGTCACCATTTTTCTTTTGTATCTGAACCAAAGAATCCCACATATTTACACTAAGAGCATCTACATAGTATTACCTTTCCCTAGACTTCCACATGTGCTGTAAAGGAATTCTATTATCACAAAGTGAATGGAAAGAATAATCAGATTCAAATTCTCATTCTTATTACTTTCACCTCAGACTATAGGCCTATTCCAAATATGCTAAATATATGCATCTTTACCTGTTAATCAACACGTTCCATATGGCGTTCTCAGTCACACACACATACACATACACACACACACACACCTACACACACACACACACAATGGGAATAGTTCACTCACAGCTATTGTTGCATTGTAAAGCTTTAATAAAATGTTTTTCATTGTCTGCTTTCACATGCGCTGGCAGCTGCTCCGAAGAAAAGCGAGAAACGTAAGTGACACTTTAAATGTATGCAGTCAGTTAATGCATTTTCCCACCGCCTATTAAATACACTCGGCTGTTTAACATAGTCCGACACTGAACTCCAAAATGGCCTGTAGCTTGTGTTAGCGCTTGGATGCTATAGTCTTCATATCAGTGCTACACAGTCAGGAGTTCACCTGCTCTCTGGCCATTGGGTTTCAGTTTAACCTCTTAAGCCCCGCCTTAACCGAGCACATTTTCTCTATTTCGTCTTTTTTTACCCGAATTGAAGATCTTCTCGGCTGGAGAGCAACACCTCATTTGAAAGCTAAGGCCCACAAAACTGATCGTAACTTTTTTTTTGTCGGCGCGTTTATGCCACATATTTGAAGCATTTTGTAGTGTTTTCGTAGTTTGTTTTGTCACATTTTTGTTGTATTATTATTGCGTTTTGGGCAAGATTTTGACGCTCTTTTGCAGCTTCTTTGTCACTTATTTGCTGTGGTTTTGTCACTTTTTTGTCGCTCTCATGCATCAGCGCCGATTAATTTTCTTCCCAGTGGGTGCCCAGTCAAAAAAAAAAGTCAAGGTCGAGATCGAACCAGCAGTCTCGTGGTTGGGACCCCAGCCATATGAGCCCGGCGCTCTACCTATGGAGCCAAACGAACAGAACGAACAGCTGCAAATGCACATATATTGACTTTATGAACCGCCCCGCGCTCGTATATTTGGAGGAAAATGAGTAGCGGCTTTACAGGTTAGGCGTTATTTATTGAATCATTTTGTAATCAGGGCAAATTCGCCTGGGTGCCAAAAGATTTGAGTGGGTGCTCCAGCCCCCATCCTCGTTTTTGTTGCTATTTTGACACTCATTATTTTTCCAAGAAGCTTTTAGATTTGGATAAAGCCTAACTGGAGATAAAAGTGCTTGGTTCAGGCGGGGTTAAGAGATTAAAGAACTGGTGTCACCTGACACTTATAAGACGAGACACTGCCGGTGAATGGGGGGAAAGAAAATGCATTTAGAGATATCAGTTTGAAACTTTTGCTGTAGATTACTGATGTAAATACGAGGAGAAAATGTATTGCAAGTTGGATTTTGTTAAGTTATTTAAATGAGCTACGTGTGAACAAAAAAAAATCAATTAAAATTCCACCTATTTTCTTTTTTTTTTTGTGGTCCAACGCTAAATAAATCAGGCATGGAATTTGATATTAAAAAGTCAGACTGAACAGACCTTCAAATATTGTTATGCACAAGACAGGAATGTTTTCAGTCTGGAGCAACTCAAGTGAGAGATATTGTGGCAAGAGTAAAGAAAACCTCATTTTGTAACATCTTTGGGTCTGTATATTTCTCCGCGGCTGTCTCCCAGAAAGGAAATGACCATATTTAGATTGCTGTGTCATCTCGGGCACCTTTTGTGTTACACGTGGATATCAAATAATTGTCAATATTTGTGAATGAAAAAGCCAAGGAAACCAGTCGGTACGCCGCAATTTCCGGGGAAATATCCGGTTTGCTGGTGGATAAAACGTCATAAAATAAGTATCGCAAAGGCTGAGCTTTATCTATTTGAAACTAAGATGTTAATAGAGAAAACTAACTGAAAATCTCAACATTGACCAGTTTTTACCTCAGTGTTACATCTTGATATGTTATGAGAGTATTTCTTATAATGGAATCTGCGCTTGTAATTACGCCTTTGCCTCTTGGCCAGGACACTCTTCTTCTTTTCCTCGAAAAAATAATAATAATCAAGTCTGTGGCTAAAAAGACGTTTCTCTTAATTTGTGCCATTACGGCCTGATATTGCAATATAATGAACTTGTGCGTTTACCAGAGGCTCCGGGATAATTACAGTCCTCACTGCACCAGCGGGAGACTTCATTAGGACACACTGACGAGAGAAAATGGCTGACCTTTTCCCGATTTCCCCTCCAAAAGTAATGTCTGCCTCGCCTGAGCCGCTGGGTTAACCTCTCATGGCTCTACGACAGTGACAGTGCAGAAAGTGTAGAAGCGATTCCATTTGAACGTTTTGACTTGTTGTTCCTTAAACCCCACTTTAAATTTTCGTATTTTTGATGAATTTGTAGAGTAAAAAAGTTATCAATGTTTATCGTTAATTTGTAGATTTTTCTTTAGTGTATTTCTAATCATGTACCATTTTTTTGTATGTCTTGTCTCCGTCTAACATTTTAACAAATAAAAGTTAAGTTTATATTTTGTCTGCCCTATTATGTCCCCATTATAGCTAATTATGTGCGGCGCAGAGGAGTCAGCATCACGTCTGTGTGAAAACTGTGGGTAAAACGTACAAGGACCGAGCACCCAAGTCTAAAAGCTTCTTGAAAAAAGTGTCAAAATAGCTACAAAAATGGGTGACAAAAATGGGACAAAAAACAGCAGAAAACTGACATAATAGTGACAAAAAACCCCACAAAAGAGCAACAACAAAAGTGACAAAAGGCGATGAAAATGTGGCAAAATGAAATGAAAAAGTGATGGGGAAAAAAGTGACGACGCAAGGAAAAAAAAAAAGTTTAGATTAGTTACACAGGCCTATAGGCTGTATAGGCCAGTAAAGCTGAACAGGAGAATCCTAATATTAGGAGCTTGTTTTTAGCTGCGGAAACTGTGGTAACTTGATACTTAAAAGAAGACCACCAACAAGGGTTTGCAGAGATTTGAACTTTATCTCAGAATATGTATAAGACAACGAGGTGGAGAAACAGGACCAGACACGGCAGGTACTTCTTCTACAACCGTCCGAAAAGCTTGTGCGTAAAGCAGCGGTTAGAGCTCATGCTTCACAGCTAGAAGGTCCCAGGTTCGATTCCCACCTGGACGGGGCCTTTCTGTGTGGAGTTTGCATGATCTCCCCGTGTCTGTGTAGGTTTCCTCCGTGTACTCCGGTTTCCCCTACCACTAAAAACATGTACAATAGGCCAGGACGAATGAGAGGCTACAATCCGGCGTGGCGTATTTACATGCATGTATCCATGTATGTTCATCAAACAAGTAAAGAAAACAAATAGGGGTCGTGAGCTTACGTTACAGGATCTTAATGATTATCATCTTCAACAAACACGAGCAGCACCAGGAAGTACTTAAATAACTTTTTTATTGAGTTTTTAATTTCCTCTCTCCAGCGCTTGTCAGTGATTTTACATGTTCAGCACCTTCAAGACACGGCAGAGTCGTCGGCTTTACATTGTTGCCATTGGATCGTCCTGATGTTTCTGTGAAAAAATGTGTCGCCTGTTCATCCTAAAGGGGTCAATATTATGATTATAATGGCTAATTACTCTTGTATTGCGCTATAGAAGCCTGTATTACCAAGTTTCTCAAAGCGCTACACGGTCGCCATTATTCATTCATTCATTCACTCCATACTCGGTGGTGGTAAGCTACTGTTGTAGCCAAGGCCGCCCTGGGGTAGACTGACTTCCGTGAGGTAACCAGTCTGTCCTCCAGGCCCCTCCGACGACCACCAACCACTCACTCACTCACTACATTCACCCAGGCTTCCTGGTGTTCCCAAACGGTCTCCCAACCAGGACCTTCCCTGCTTAGCTTCCGAGATCTGACGTAATCGGGCAGAGCAAAGGTGGTATGGCCACAATGAGGACAATTCAGACATTTGAAAGAACCCGTTGGTTTTGTCAAGCTTATGCCTTTATGAGCTGGTGGTTACTGTATATGAAAGCATTAGTTTAAATGGGACAGCTCTTTTCACCTGGGGTTTTTGTTCTTGGTCAGTAAAGTGGCACGATCAAGAGACCCAAGCACCGACTGGTGCTTTCAAACGTCTGAATTGTCCTCACTGTAACAATATTCACCAAACTAAGACCTTTACAATGGACATAATAATGTGAACGACTCTGGCCCTTGTCCTGAAGGTGTTTTCACACAAAAATCTCCTCACTCTGCGCTGGTCCTAAACTCCTCAATCTCGTCCGTCAGCTCCTGGTTTAGCCGGTCCATCTCCTCACTCTGAGTCTTTGCGACGCTGGTTAAATCCTGATGGACTTCTGCGCTGAGGGTTTCCACAAACATCTCCTCCCACTTTCCGCGCAGCTGCGTGTTATGCCGCAGCAGGCGCTCGTTCCCCTCATCCCACTCCCTTTTCTCTTCGCGTAACGGCAGCTGCTCCAGCCGAACGCCTCTCAACCACGAGAGCTCCTGGTTCAGGCCGCGCCTTCTCTGCAGCAACCACTCCCGCTCAGCTTTCAGGCTCTTCAGACGGACCTGCAGCATCTTCTTGCTCGTTATTTCCTCGTTCAGGGCTCGGATTTTATCGTGGAGGTAGCGGTTTTCCTCCCGCTCCTCGTCCAGGCCATGTGCGAAGTTCTCGAGCTCCACCTCCACAGGTCCATGCTTCTCCAGCTCCTTCTGAAGCCGCTCCACGGTCTTCTTGAGCTGCTTGTTCTTAGCTTTCACCTGTGCGTCTTTCTTGGCCATGTCTTTGTAGTTCTCCCTTGCTGATTTGTGGTTCCTGATCTCAGTCACCAGCTTATCCACGTCTTGCTGTAGACGGATATTGTCGCTCCTCTGACTGTACACTATCTGGAGCTGCTGCTTGTACTCGAAGGCGGCGGTCTTCTGCACGTCAAGCTCTTTCTCCAGCTTCTCCTTGTGTTTCAGCAGCTGCTCGTTTTCACTGTCAATGACGCGCTTCAACACTTGCGTCGTCTCGAGTTTATGCTTCCAGCTTTTCTCCTTAAAGAGTTTCCCGGTCGTTTGGGAAATCTCTCGCCGTAGCAACTCATTTGTGTCTTGAACGCGTCGGTTCTCGGCTTCCAGCTCGAGACAGCGCTCCTTCTGGGACATTTGCTGTTGGAGTTTGGCGTTGGCGCGCTCCAACTCACCCTGCAAAACGCCTGTGTGGCTCCTCAACGCCGAGATCTGCTTCTCGATGTTGTTAGCTCTTTCCATACACAGCTCCACACAAATTTCCGGCTCTAGTTTGTCACAGAGCTGCGTGAGTTCGTTCTGAACTGCCTCCTTTTTCTCACAAAGACCATTTCTTACACCTTCCATCTCCAGAATCTGCTGTTTCATGGCAGGCAGCAGTTCCAGTTTGGATTTAGCTCGATTGATTTCCTCTTGCAAAGCTCCAGTTTTCCTTTTCAGCCCCGCATTCTCAGTCATAAGTTCTAAAGAGTACTCGACACTCCACTGTGGTTCAATTTTGCTGTTAATCTCCTCCAATTCGTCTTGTAGCGCCTTGTTTTTGCAACAAATGACGCGATTTTCTGCTTCGACCTGGGAGCAGTGCTTTTTCAAATCTTCTTGCGTTTCCAGTCTAGATTTGGCGAGATCGATTTCTTCATGCAAAGCGTCTGTCTGGCTTTTCAACGCTGCGTTATCCTTCTCTATGTCGTTGGCTTTTTTCAAACACATCTCTTTGAAAGTCTCTGGCTCTAGTTTGTCACAGAGCTGCGTGAGTTCATTCTGAACGGCCTTATTTTTCTCACGAAGACCATTTGTTACTCCTTCCAACTCTAGAACATGCTGTTTCATGGCACCCTGCTCTTCCAGTGTGGATTTAGCTTGTTTGACTTCCTCCTGCAAAGCTCCTGTTTCCATTTTCAGACCCACTATCTCAATCTGAAGTTCTGAAGAGTACTCAGCGCTCCACTGTGGTTCAAGTTTCTGTTTCCTCTTAATCTCCTCCAGTTCATCTCGTAGTGCCTTGTTTTTGCAGAAAATGACACGTTTTTCAGTCTCAAACTGGGTACAGCGGCCTTTACACGCATCTTGCTCTGCCAGTCTTGATTTGGCAAGTTCAATTTCCTTTTGCAAAGCGTCTGTCTGGCTTTTCAACACCGGGATCTCCTTCTCAATGTCGTTGGCTTTTTTCAAACACATCTCTTTGAAAGTCTCCGGCTCTAGTTTGTCCTTGAGCTGCGTGAGTGTGTCCTGATCGGCCTTATTTTCCTCACAAAGACCATTTCTCAAACCTTCCAACTCGAGAAGCTGCTGTTTGATGGCGGCGTTCTCCTCCAGTTTGGACACGATGCGCGCGATCTCTTCCTGCATTGTGCCTTTGCGACGTTTCAACTCTGTGATCTCCCATTCCAGGGATTCCTTTGAGGGTCCTTGCTTCTCTCTCTTACGAAACACTAATAATTTTTCAGCCAGGGCCTCGTTCTCATGAAGTAACTGGCTCTTTTCAGAGTCTAAATCAACGTGGCGGTGTTTCGAAGCCGTTTGACAATGCGTCTTTGGCTTGGCGCCCATCCGTTCATACTCCTTTTCTTCGCAAAGCCTCATGAACGCCTGTCCACTTTCAGCAGAAGGTGTTTGGACGCTCCTAAGAGTAATATTTCTGTTTGGGACGGACTCTTTTTCCACCAAACTGTCTTTTTCCACAGTTTTTGACGTGACTTTGACCTGTTCTCTGTCATCTTTGGGCAGTTTCTCCAGGGTCTCAAGCTCAGGGGCAGGAGATTCGCAAAAGTCGCCCAGGGCTGAGATGGCTCTCAGCTTGGCGAATTTGGCCTTCGAGCTTCCTTCCATCTCAGAGTCAGCCATGTTCTGCTTCTCAGACATGGCCTCACAAAACAAACCACAAATTAACTTAAAAAACACACTAAATAGATCGCAATTGCTCCAGTTGTTTAGATATTCGACTCAGCTGCTGTAATCTCTACTCGCGGTGCAGAGAAAATGGCAAAACACTGAGAAAAATGTCGGACTAAACTCAGATACAACTTTGTAAACGACTGCTCTGTGCGTGAATGGTCTGATATGGAATGTAGATCCTGGGGTCAAATGAACAGAACACCATCGACCAATCAGAGGCAGCGGAATGTTTGGTCTGGTTACTAAGCGACGGGCGTCTGCAGGTGATGTCACAGCTGTGGGTGCAGGTGCTAATAGCTGTTGGACCTTATATGGAATAAGGTCAGATAAAGGAGTTCTATCTTTGGCAAAATTACGATATTGGGTATCGGCTACAAATATTCGATACTGAACTGATACCTGTCTTGGCCTGCACCGCTATATGGGCATGCTGGATGTCATTTGAAGCTTAGAACATGGAGAATTCAATCGCTGAGTGAGTTTTATCCTTCGCAAACATATTATGATCTAGAAACAGCACGCTAATGCTAACGCTAATGAAAACAAATCAAGGCTGGGGCAAAAACTAAGACAGAAATGCCTAAAGAACCTAATAAAATAACATAACCACTGCTGGAGTGGTCAAGTGTTGCTATTTTAGTTTATGAACTGCTGTTAAAGAATAACTAATCTTACATATTAGTTATGCACAAGTTGTAATGATCTGATCCCTTTATATGAGTCGTTTATATAAATGCAACCTAGAAGCTAAGGATATAAAAAGTCCAGTGATCCTCCTTAAATGTTTTCCATTTGTTTATTGATATAACTGCCAATTGAAAGATGAGACTTTATTGATCTCAGAATAGAGAAAAGAGAAATATTAACTTTTTCACTCAGAGAACGACTGACTGAAGAAAGACTGTTGGTATCAGTTAATATCGGATATCAGCAGATACTCAAACCCCCAGTATTGGTGTCGGAAGCAAAAAATTGGCTGCATCTCTATTTGAAGCTCCAGAAAAAGCAAAAAGAACAGACTGAACTTTCTCCCATTTCGCCTTCATTACTTTCACAGATGAATGAAAGTGGCACCGCCTGACATTTAGAACTGTGGGGGCATCAAAAGTTATCCACGGATTTTCGCTAAGTTTTACGGTTTGTTTGCATCGAAACAAACAAACCTTTCACCCACACAACTGTGAAAATGTGATATTAAGCACGATAGCGCCCCCTCTAGGCTAGAGAAGTAAAATGCATTGGAAGTGAAAGTGAAAAGGCTCATATTTGGCAGTAAAATAGCCTCATTTGAAAGCTAAGACCTACAAAAGTTAGAGGAACTTTTTTGTCATGTCATGTCGCCGTGTCTTTGTCACATTTTTGAAGCAGTTTTGTCGTGTTTTAGTCTCTTTTTCATTGCTTTTTTGTTGATTTCTGGTTGTGTGGTCTGTAAGTTTGCAAAGCGAGCAGGGAACTAAGTAAACACTCAAATTGGTTCCCTCTTTAACCAGAAAGCCCTTCTTAGTTTGCAAAATGAGGAGAGCAGGAAAACAATTTTCAAAAGTAAACCATCAAGCTCCTCCCCCTCCCCTCCTGATTGGACCTGACAGGCCGGTTCAAAGGAAAAGCTCGGATACTAGACTCTGATTAGTTGCTGAGATCCGGGACGAAGGGCCTGTACAAAAAATAATATTATTACTTAACATCGAAATGCAAGACCAGGTGATCGAGTATGCACATTTCATAAAATGTGCAATACATTTACAATTCCAGACTATCACTGTAAGTCTAAAATGTGTCCATGGAAATATAACAGTGCATTATCCATTCATCCGATTTTATTTTCTTAGTTGAATAAAAGCACATAAAATACAAATTAATGATAATGTTGATCATGTCAGAAGTGCAAAGATTTTGTTTGAGATTTGTTTTACATTTTGAGATCCTGGGGTTGGATATGTGGGTGAACTTCTTTTCTTTTAATCCTTGGATTCAAAACGCTTTCAATGTTTTTAAACAGCCAGACTCACAGATCAGTTGTATGGGGGAAAGAAGGTAGAAAGTGGGAGAATAAAATGATGTCTCTGTGTAAACACTGTCACAGGAAAGAAGCCAACTCTTTGAATGACATTCCAAGTCGGCCTCAATGCCATGTGCATAAGGGCTCGCCCATATACAGTGCTATTGAGCAAACCTGCTAATCCCCCATCTCTCTCTCTCTCTCTGTATACCACCCACTCAAACACCATGTTGATGTGATCCTCTCTCCTTTTTTTTTTTTTGCCTCTGTTGTGTCTTTGCCCGTGCCAAAAGTGCATCTGTTTACATTGTGTCCTGAATCCAAAGCTGCGAAGAGATCAACTGTATTGTGCTCGGGCCCTGTTTGCCGGCAGCGGTGCCAGGCCTGCACTCGGGGATATGGTGATGTGAGTGCGTGCTGTCCATAGGAATTAGCATGTGCCCGTTCATGATTGCATGTTTGAGGCTTTGAGCTTTGATCCAGTGTTCGGTGGATCAGAGAAACAGAAATGGTGGACATCTTTCGGGGGAAGTTTACGTTTGGATGTCATTGTGGCTTGATTAAACATGCATTTCACAGACTGCATGGTTTAACTCGGTGTAATTTTATATTATGGGAGCTGCTGATCAAAGTGATCTGTGAATATTGATTTAAATTGTGATATTTTGTAAAGGAGAATATTGATTTTCACTGTGCTATTTTGCTTTTTCTATTCACCCGCCTGAATCCTTTCTTGCCATGTCCACTCAAAATATGCACTCTCCATGTCTTTATATGAAAGGTTATCTTTTCAGTATAAACATATTGTTCAAGAACAGTCTAGTCTTGCAACTAACAGAATATGGGAACGAGGGTTATTTGCTTGGTAAAAGTAATAGAAGTTTTGCAATATTGTGTGAAACAAATCTTAAGACAGTTTGTAATCATTTTATTTTCTAGTAGTCATGTAAATTCCCCATAGATTATAACCACAACATTTGCGAAAGAAACACTGGCCACTTTTGTTGTTTTGTGTTGAATCATCCATCCATCCATCCATCCATCCATTTTCTTCCACTTTTCCGTTTCCGGGTCGTGGGGACCGCTGTTGGAACTGCCCAAATCACATTGCACCAGCCCCTATGGCTCCTCCTGCAGGTGATGGGTCCACAGAAGGACGGCCTCATGGTTCTAACCGGGCCTGTTGGTCTCTCATAAGGGGTTTCTGAACTGCTCTTTGTCTGACCCGTCACCTCGGACCTTTTTGCCATGAGAGACCCTACCAGGGGCACGAAGCCCCCGACAACAGAGCTCCCAGGATCATTCGGGCTCAAACCCCTCCACCACGTTAAGGAGGGGCTGTTCCAGGAGGGGTTATGTTAGATTATAGTTAATTTTTCCGCTCTAAAATGAGGAAGAAAGAGTCTAAATTAGCGCAGTGTTTTCTTTGGCAGTCAATCCATCAATCAATGAATTTAAATAGAACTTTACAACAACACCAGTAGAGTGCTCCACAAAAAGATAAAACCATTTTCACATCCTAGACATAATTTAGAGAGTTCTAAGTGGTAAAAGCCAGTTTGAAAAGATGAGTCTTTAACCTGGACTTAAGTGGACTTAAGACAGTCTTAGTCTGAGCGCCGACTGAAATGCACATCCAATTACCTCACGTGAACCATCGGGATGTGCAAAAGGGTCTGTAAAAGCTACAACAAAAGTGATTTTGCTCACCAACTTTCAGATAGTGCACCTTGCAGGGTCAGTTCATTAAAAAAAAGTTTGCAAATTCTTAAGGCATTACCTCATGGGTGACATTTGCTGGTTTAAACCTATTTGCATTTGTGGACTTTATTGTCCTGCGGGAAATTTGTCCTCCGGATCAGCCTGTGCCTCTGGACAACCTAACAGGGGCAGGGTGCAACAGCAGCGTGGTGCCAAGGGACCCAGCTCCAGAAAGGGTAACCAGGGTCAGGACCTTCTGGTGAGGAAAGAGTGCGAGCCATTTGTGCTACCTTTTTATCAAATTTGTAAAATAGGAATCTTGGTAGCAATAGTTCATCAGCACATTCCAACTTGTTGGCCAAAGTACAGTAGCTCATGGGATAAAACGGCGGCTCCTTTTCTGATGCATAACAGCATCCCTCTAGCACTAAATACTTCAATATAATTGTCTGTATTCCCCAAATTCCCCTTTGTTTTGTTAACTGAGGAGTGGTATTTTCGGCTCTCGTCTGCCATTCCGTGTCTACGGGGCAAACCTTTCCATTTCACACAGCGTCTTTATGACACTTATCCCATGCGAAGGGTAGAGTCGTCAGCACCGCGGCGCATAGAGGCCTGGGTTATGGCTGTGTACGCTCCCAGCGCTCACCCTTGTTAGCCTTTACCAGCGATACTATGCCCTGATGCAACATGACAGGACAAGCTTTTGTGTCCATGTCCGCTATAACGCCTTTTAACTGCTCAGCTTGTAGCTCACGTAAAAGAGAATTTTAAATGGCCACACAGAAATGCTATTTGTTTGGAAGTGGTAGGAATACTAATAATCGGGTGGAGGGGAATACCATCTGGAGACGCACACAGACGCCTGAGAGTAAAGGACTACAAAATGACAAATGCGCCATTTGAAGTCAAAATCCTCTCTCAACGGCAGTCCATGTAACAGCACTGATCTCAGAGAATATTCAGACTGCTGAATATTGAATTATTTGTGAATGTAAACAATCCCAGCAGGCGGGACTGCCGGATGCCACAGAGAAACGCAACCTGCAGCTGTTTATGGGGCAGATTTGAAAAGAGTTCCTGAGAGTTTTCCTATCAACAAACACCAAAAACTAAGCAAGCAATCTTTCGGATAACTTTTTATTTAGATGCAGCTGTAACTTTTCTCCACTGAAAGGTAGACGAAATAATATAAACTGCAACATGATATTTGTATATAGTCAAATATAAGTCACTATGTGGATTTATTAACACGACAGCAATTTCTTGCAAACAGCTGGATACAACTCCAATGAGATAATTTTTCTTTCATGACTCTCATATATGGCACCGCTATTGAAAATCAAAGATATGCCAAACTTTTGCAAGTATTCAACCAGGATCCCCATGAAGGCTTTAACTCGGGGGCCCACACAACAGCAACGCCACTCTGACACTCACCGCTGACGTCCTGATCAGAGACAAGGCCCTGGTTTTTAATCCAGCGAAGTTCATTCAATCTGTGCTCCTCCCGTTCTCTGTAAAACGGCAGTCTGTGTCCGCCATATGACAGTCCTTTAGTTCTCAAAGCAGCATGACTTTGAACACAGTATTGGTCGGTGTTTGTGTGGGTGTTGCTCTGCTTCGTGGGCTGAAAGTGGTGGAAAAGCCATAAGCTCCAGCGTCAGGCTTTAAGGAGATAGCTTTAAGGAGTTCTTGAGAAAGGGATAGCTAACATATAAGCAATAAAATACATGATTATTTCAGAAAAAGAAAACAAACTTATCCTTACGCTCAAAGAACAATATTCCATGTCAACTGGACAATATTTTTAAGTTTGACCAAACCGTTTCAGGAAACATTCATTAGCAGTTGAAAATTTAGGTGGTTACCTGCAGCTGTGTATATGAGCTCATGAGCCCTTGCATTCAATCCACATTCAGGTAAATCATGAACGAAGC
Organism: Neogobius melanostomus; assembly: GCA_007210695.1. Taxonomy (NCBI): domain Eukaryota; kingdom Metazoa; phylum Chordata; class Actinopteri; order Gobiiformes; family Gobiidae; genus Neogobius; species Neogobius melanostomus. Next base: position 5,435,047 of record VHKM01000042.1, on the reverse strand, counting down.
CAACAGAAAATATATATTTATTTGCTTCCCTGACTCACGATGCAGTCTTAAAGTCAAAGTTTACTTTCCAAACATAACACAAGGAGTCCAACTTCACGTTTTTAATCTCCTGATACATGTCCATGTTTCCAGTCTTCTCTCGAACCAGTGTCTTTCCCAATAAAACAAGATCCCTCTAGTGTTTCTTGGTGCGTTGTCCAGTGTTTTAGTATTTTTTAAGTTAAGCATCAGAAATTGAGCAACTGGAAATAATTAGAAATGCCATTGTTTTATTGCGTTACACATACCTATTTGCACATAACTACAACTCCATAACTAAGCCATTTCTCTTTTATTATGTGGTCTCTATAATTGTTAAGTATTTCAACTACCTACTGTTTATTGGATTGCAGAGTCACTTCTAGATCCAAGGGCATTAAGATAGAGCTCTCCTCTCAACACTGTCTTCTTGACCGTCTCAAGTGTGTCTGTCTGTGTCCATCTACTGTATGTGCATCGCCGACTGATATCATGCTATCGTCTGAAAGATCCCGGCGTGCCTGATGAAAAGCAGGATTAGCAGAAGAGGGGCTGAGTGCAGCGAGGGGAGATCAGATGAGGGAATAATAGAGCACACTGTTCCTTGCGTTCACACAGACAGCAAGGACAGAGAAAAAAATAATATACAAGCAGTGTGAGAGATGCACAGGAGTGGCTGTGAAGGGAATCTAGTTGGCATCATTCCCTGTAAAAAGTTGCTAATCCTCCGAAGAGATGGCAGAAAGGAGATTCTGATGGGGAGGAAAGATATTACAATCAGAGAAAGTAGGTCTCTCCAGTTCGACTTTAACCAAATCTAAAAGCGTCTTAAAATAATAGCGACAAAAACGAGACGTAAATGAGCATCAGAAGAGCAACAAAAAAACAACGAAACAAGCAACAAAAAATGTGCAAAAAAGCAACAAAAAACGTGACAAAAAAGCAACAAAATGTAATGCAAAAAATGGTGACAACGCAAGAAAAAAGCTTAGATCAGTTTTGTAGGTCTTAGCTTTCAAATGAGGCATTACACTGGCCTACAGGCTGTAAGCTCCAGTCAAGAAGCTTTGAGATTTGGGTAAAGCTGAAATGGAGCAAACCTGCTGGTTAAGCCGGAGGGTAAGAGGTTAAACAAAAGTAGCTTAGTATAGCTTACTACACACATACGTTTGAATTTTACCTTCTATATGTAATAAATCCCATCTGAAAATTGAATCTTTAGTATGTTCTGCAAAAAATAATATCATTATGTGTAGCACAAGTCCTTGAAGTTAGAGTAAAGTTAAATCCAGTAGCTCGGCGTTCCGTGGCCCAGTTTGTTCGAGAGGCATTTGTCAACAGCGATGTTAAAAAAGGCTTAGGGATAAACCGCATCCTTGACTGACTCCTGAAGAGATGGCAAAAGGAACGCACATCACCATAGGGGACACCAAGGACTTAAAGAAGCTGTCGGACGGTGTTCCAATCCAGGGAATCAAAAGCTTTACGTTTAAGAAGGAAAATATGGCAAGCTCTACAGCATTGAGCTAATTGGCTACATGGAACACTGTAAAAAGTTAACTTCGCAAAACACAATAATCAGAGACGTCTTGTTGTTGAAAAGTTGCGATTAATGATGAAGCCAAAGATTTCCAAAAAGAACATAAAAAATAATAATAAAAGTGATTGCCCATCTGTACAAGACATATCAGACAATGCACCATGCCGTTTTTCAATTATGATCCACCAGCGGAAATGCCCCATAGCTGTTGTTGTTTTTCCAGTTTGATCTCTGCGAAGATTCAGAGGCGGAGAAGAGATGCGGTGAATGATATTGAGCTCTGTAATTATTAAACTGGTTAGTAGTTCTGCTGAAAGTTATCATGATGTATACTAGCCCCCGGCCGCAATAAATCCCCCGTGTGTTTATCAGACGCAGTGGAAGAGGGACTAGAGATAGGTTGTTACCATAAATTGTATTTTATGGTAGTGTGTCATTTTCTGGCATAACATGTGTGTAGTAAAAGTAGTTAGTGCAGAGGCAAGCTTAACACCTTCTGCTACTCTGTTTATTGCTAAAGCTACACCTGCAGTGACTTAATTATTGGTTCTTAGTTGATTATGTATTTATTCATGATTAAATAATGCCACTTCTAATTATTGAATACTTCAACACCAGCGCATACTTAAAAAAAAAAAACATTCAAAATTCAAGCTATAATGAAGTTCTTAAATGAGTAAGTCAGTGGAAAAATGTCACTTTTGGCTTTGTAACTTTGCTTACTTTATTGCTTGCTTTCTTTATTGTACAGTTGTTGTGCTGCGGCTCACAGATGCACATTGTTCTCTCGTTCAGCGCGGAGAATTTCAACTTCCAGTGCATCAGAACAAAAGCAATGTTTGTTTACTCGAATCGCTCGCTCTAATTCAAGCCTCGAGAGTGCGAGACACCGAGCCAAGGATTCACGCGTCATGGCCCTGTTTCACCCATCCTGTACTGTACACGTTCACGCATCTATTCGGTGATGCCGAACTCCCTTGAAATAAATTGTGGCTGATTTTCTGGCGCGCGGAACAATTTCCTACCCATTATTGAGTCTATTTGCTTCTCTCTTGTGTTGCCGCCATGTCACGTACATCAGGAAACACAAGCCTGGATGTCTGATAGCCGCACGGGACCTCAGGGGACCAAGGGAGAGCGGGGTGGGGGTGTCTGGTTGGTTGATGTCGGTGCGGGCAGGGGATGAAGACAACGCTGTTTTGACAGATTGTGATGGCCTGAGAAAATCCCGGGGTCAAATGTGATACATCAGTTTTTGACAGTGCTAGCTATATTTGACAAGTGGCATTCATGGGTGTGTAGTGCAGCACAGGGTATAGAAGAAGAAGAAGAAGAAGAAGAAGAAGAAGAAGAAGAAGAAGAAGAAGAAGAAGAGAATGAGGAGAAGAAGAAGAAGAAGAAGAAGAGAATGAGGAGAAGAAGAGGAAGAAGAAGAGAATGGGGAGAAGAAGAAGAAGGAAGAAGAGAATGAGGAGAAAAGGAAGAAGAAGAGAATGAGGAGAAGAAGAGGAAGAAGAAGAAGAAGAAGAAGAAGAGGAAGAAGAGAATGAGGAGAAGAAGAAGAAGAGAATGAGGAGAAGAAGAGGAAGAAGAAAAAGAAGAGAATGAGGAGAAGAAGAAGAGGAAGAAGAAGAAGAAGAAGAAGAAGAGGAAGAAGAGAATGAGGAGAAGAAGAAGAAGAAGAAGAAGAAGAAGAGAATGAGGAGAAGAAGAGAATGAGGAGAAGAAGAAGGAAGAAGAGAATGAGGAGGAGGAGAAGAAGGAGAAGAAAGAGGAGGAGGAGAGAAAAAGGAGGAAAAGAAGGAGAAGAAGAAGGAAGAAGTTAATGAGGGGAAGAAGGAAGGAGAAGAAGAAGAAGAAGGGAAGAGAAGGAGGAGAAGAAGAAGAAGGGAAGAGAAGAAGAAGAAGAAGAAGGGAAGAGAAGAAGAAGAAGAAGAAAAATAAGGAAGGAGAAGGAGGAGGAGAAGAAGAAGGCAGGAGGAGAAGAAGGAGAAGGAAGGAGGAGAAGAAGAAGGGAAGAGAAGGAGGAGAAGAAGAAGAAGGGAAGAGAAGGAGGAGAAGAAGAAGAAGGGAAGAGAAGAAGAAGAAGAAGAAAAAGAAGGAAGGAGAAGGAGGAGGAGAAGAAGAAGGCAGGAGGAGAAGAAGAAGGAGAAGGAAGGAGGAGAAGAAGTGTGCAAGTAATTGCTCCTACTGCTCCCACTCAATCTTTCTCTAAATTCAGTCCCAAGGCTGTAGCTAAGAATACTATTACTTTTCTCCTTTTTTTTAAATATAATTTGAAGATATCTTCGTGTTGTCTTCTTACTTTCTTGTTGTCTTGTAAACGTCATGTGATTTTCTTTTTGTTAAACATGAATGTTTTTCTTTAGCAAAGCTGCTGTACGTAAAGTCAATGCAGACAATTGTATTTGTGTAATCCAGGAATTTGTAATGTAAAGTGTTATATTGTACGAGATGATGTATCACTGTATCCGGAATGTAAAATCATTTTGAATATGGGGGTAGGCATGCACTTATAAGCTTTATTGCTTCGGCCTACTCCTTTTGAGTTTTTGTTACTTTATTTATTTTCTGCACTGCAACAATGTTAATGTAAATAATGTAATAATCACTCAAATAAATTCCAATCCCAAAAGATGCCCAAGTTTAAAATCTGCTTTATTATTACGATTGTCTGATAAATTGTGCATAGGAAGGATTACTGTATGCAAACAAAGACATGCATTAATGGGTGCACTGAGAATACATGGCAAGAGATCCTTTGAAGTGTCTAATTCCCAGAGCCGTACATTTGTGCTACTTTCAGATCAGCACAGTAGGAGGCTAATTAATTGACGGACTGTCCATTTGCGCACTTTTGATGGCCTATCGTGCACATGTAATTAGTTGACTTTGAAAAGCATAAAGACGTCAGAACTGTGTCAGCCGTGAAATGAGACATTCCCAGTACTGTCTAACTCATGTTCGGCTACAGAAGTGTTATCAAAGGCGACATTATCTGGGTTCAAATGCAATGTACAGTGCTGTACAGTACAGCAGGCACTGAAGTCTGGTTCAGCCTAGAAAATCACAATAACAGCGCAGTTTATTCTGACCTAAAGGATGTCCTAAAATGTCATCTTCACCTGGACAGTCCATGTTAGCACTCTGACGATGAGGATGTCCTAAAATGTACACCATACCAGTGGCTTTTCTTAACATCGAGGCAACAGCTGCCAAAAAGGTCCTTGAGGTCCTATATATTCAAGAATATCAAGCATATTTTGTTACATCGGATCAATATTACATTTTCAAACGGTATGATAGTGATACATACATTTGAGATTATTCCCAAATACCTGCAAAAATTACCCCCTCTACAAGGTTTACATAATAAAAAAAACTTCAAATAATATAAACAAATAATACATGTAAATAATACAAATGTACAACATGTGTCATATAATTACAATATGTCAACAAAATATGCATGCAGATCTGGGAACTGTGTACTTGGAAGCTTATCTTACACCTACATAATACAGTTGTATAAAATTTGAAATTCATCGTAAAACAAAGTGTTCCTTCTTGCCTGCTGAAAAAGTCCAATTAACTAACAATCTGTTTCCCTGTAATTAAATGTAGCAGTTGGCTCAAATTAGGCTAAAACTCATTACAGAATTAGAACTCTGAAATTGGGTCAAGAGCGTGTCACTGTTTTTCCAGTTGTACGGCTGTGGTCGGCCGGGGTCTGCAGGGCTGGGGAGGTGTCAAGATGCTGAGCTTTATTCTTCAGACAGGCCCCTCAAGACACCAAAAGCACCCAGTCAAAATTCGTCCTTGAGCCACGAAGGCTGTCTACAAAACAAAAACAACAATACACGCTTTCTTCTCATTAGAATACTGTAGTGGAAAAAGAAAGAAAACTGACCCAAGGGTGGCTCCAAGAATGGCCACCACTGTATAACCAGAAGTTGGTAGAGTATCCAAAAATGGACTCATACACTGCCTGACAGAAAAACAACAACGGATTAAACTAACTGTTATGATCTGTATGAGCTTCAGGATAGTAACTGTTTGTGCCTGTTTGAGGTCATTGTTTTGCCACTGTTTTGAGATGTGTTTCAGGATTCAATATGAATATTTGCTTTTGTTGTTGAATTATGCCTCAAAACTCAGTGTGATTAATGAATTTAACCATGTTTAATAGATAGATATATAATTTTGTGAAAAAATAATTGCACCTTTTATCCTGGGGCGGGGTATACTTGACTCTAGCACAAAAGGCAGATTATGTTGGTGTGCCAACATGATTTAGGCAGCTTTACTCTAAGCCTTTTTCTTACCAAAACTTACATTACACTTCTTGTTACGACTGACTTTCTCTGCTCTTGTAATAATTAGTCCAACCAGTGACCCACAGAAACGTGACATTTACCCCGTTTTTTTCTGGCGAGTACTTTGCATGAAGGAAGGGCCGTTCTGCCGCGTATTCGCGTCGGTGTCTTTGGCTGGGGCCCTTCTCATCACTTTTTCATTAGATTTCTATTTCCAATTAGGCGCTGGCCTCGGTGGACAGAGTGAGCCAAATAAAATAATAAATTCGCCAAAGGTGGCAACTAACACACCTGCCAAGACATGCCGGGGCACATCGCCTTGCTTGGTGCCAAATCTGTTTTCTTCTCTTAGCATGTCAATTTCTATTTCTATTTCTATTTTTTTTTTTTTTTTTTTTCCCAACAAAAGAATTGCTGATAACCCTGGCAATTATTCTGCGTCTTCCATTCTGACTCCATGAATCTCCATGAAAAGGCTCCCTATTGCACAATATTCTATCTTTTAACAGTTCTCTTTAAATGCTGACTGTCCGTGCCAGATAATAGCGGCCCATATAAGGCTAATTATTAGTCCGCAAACACATATTGCAGCATTCGGCACTCCTAATTGGAATTTGTTACCTGATTTTCTTGCTTATCAATACAAGCAGCTGGTCCTTGGCCTGGCCTTCTTATGACAAGGCCTAATTGCTTCGCACATGTGGTTAATGCAGGTTCATGTGGTCACTAATGGGAACTGTCATAAAGAAGAGGCATTTTCAACCACAGGACTTTGTATATTTAAATGATTTCTGCAATTGTCAATTGATACAATGTGTTTTCTTTGTATTGTTCTTCTTTCCAAAATGAAAAACGAAAAAAAAAAGGTTTATTACAGAAATGTGCTTCGGGAGACCTTAATAGTTAATTTTTGTGTTTGCCATGACTGTTTTCTTCCAAACAACCATCTACTCTTATCTTCTACCTCCTACCTTCCTACAAAGGCTTTCAACTTCCACTCTCTACATCCATGAATTTCCACATTGACCTAGCCATCAGCATCCTTACTCTCCATCCGTTATTTATGACCATACATTCTTTATTATTTGGCCTCAGTACTTGAGCTGTACTTCTTATGGCATAGTCGTATGAGATTAATTTGGCTTACGCTCATCCTGAGACTAACCTACTGTCTTTTAACAGGATGCCCATTCCTGTTGCAAATAGCCTCATTCCTGTGTCTAGTCTGGGCATGTATTGGGTGGGACACGTCAGTATGTGGTAAATGTACATATAAGGTAAACTGTTTTATTTCTCTTTATGCAATTGCAGTGTTGTTTTCATCAATGATGACAATAATGTTTTGTTTTTTCCTTATGATAATGTGACAGTGACGAGTTAAAAAGGGCTCTTTGGTGACTATAACATGACAAGACGTTTAAGTTTTTGTTGACGAGACAACAATGTAAGAAAGTGGTTTGTCAGATGTTCGCACTCAAGGCTTGAACATGGAGCAACAGTTCAGACCCGCGTAACAGAGCCGCCGGCTAAAAGTCACAGGAACATTCGAGCAAGCAAGCGGATGACAGTGATGTCACTGGGACGTTACCTTTTCCCAATTAAATACTGTAGTAGTATGAATGCAGAAAGCATGTTGATGAACGAATGTGCAGAGGGTGTTCATTAAATAAACAACCTCAAAGTGATGTTCAAAGGATGACGAGAAAGTCCGCTGTATGGAAAAGCCATTTCCACAATCAGGGCATTTCTATTTGTCTGTCAAAAGCTTGACCCCAGTTTCCAAAACGTATTGACCTAAATGAATTTGTTGAAATCTGTGTTTTATTTTATTTTATAATTTTTTTTACTAAAACTAAATCTTTTGAGCTTTCCTTTTGACATTTCAGACTAAAACTATCACATGTAGAAATGACAAAAATGTGGCAAAGACTAAAAACTCGGTGGGCTGCACTGTGTACAACAAAATTGCATGGCTCATCACGACCGCTGTGATCCTGTGTGCTGCCACTTTGGGCCAACCTGACCAACATGTTTTTGTCGGTATACCAGAGCACTGGGAGAAAACCTACGCAGACACGGGGAGAACATACAAACTCCACGCAGAAACGGTCTGGGATTCGAACCCAGAACCTCCTTGCTGTGAACCACTGCCGCCTGATGGTTATCAAACTGTACCCTCATTGACACACAGATCCATCAGCACTAACCTGACTATATGCAACCATTACTGTATAATAATTGTGAATAAACCCACTTTACCTGCTTCTAACGCTTCCACCTAGCTTTGATCTCAATTATGGATCAGAATGGTTTCTCACTAAACTCTTAATATCCCATCCAGGGACCAACAAACTTACTTTTACAACGTTCCGAATATTTGAAACAATAAACCAGTCATCTGTCACTAATAACACAAATCGTGTGACTCCCTGGCAGCGCTGCCTCTTTAACCATCTGGCCCCGCAAATCTCTTTTCCAAAAACCGTTATGATTGAGTCAACATTCAAGTGCCGAGATGCCAGGGCTTGAAATGAAAAAGAAAAAAAGAAAAAGGCACTAAGTGGTGTGTAAAAACCTGTTTTAATGGAGGGACAGAGTGAAGAGATTACCCAACAAACTATTAGTAAGCAGACAAAATGCACATTTCTGTCATGGGCTCATTAATGATTCATTCTTTGCTTTGCCTCGCTCGTGGGCCGTCATTTTTCTGCCAATGTTTGCTCTCCGCTGTGTTTGTCATGCAATTATTATCAGCATAGGTAAATTAGCATGCATCAGTGTGTATCCAATATTGTTTCCCCACGTTTGTTGTTGTATCTAGCGGGAATAGTCGAGAAAGAATAGTCATCTGGAGCACAGTATTATCTTGAAGCAATGGTCGAGTCAGGTACATGTTAGTTTTGACTTCTTGGCCACATATTATGTCTTTCCTACTACTGCAAACTACTGCCCCCTTAAGTTCCCACACCTTAGGCATAAGTTAGGTTAGGTTTATTTGTACCCGTAGGTAAATTCATCTTGCAATTCCGTGAAAAAACTAGTGAAACCTTAAAAACTAGTTATACAAGATGAACATCACACACATGTTTAAATAAAAAGCTTGTAAGTGCTCTAGATACTAACAGGATGTGCCTTTGCTAAAGATACTTCAGAAATGCAAGCTACTCTGACGATAAAATAAAAAGCACTGTCAAGGACGGTTAGATTCCAACTTGTTCATCAAGGAAATGGCAGCGGGAACAACGCTTTGCTTAAAACAGTTCCGTATGGATTATGGCCATTCAAAACCTATGCCCAGATGGATGCAAACAAAACTCCAAATGTAAAAGGGGGCTCAGTGTCTTTTCTGATGCTCCGTGCCATCCTCTCTAACTGTCTGTTGTACAGAGAGTCCAAACTGTTCTGAGGCCGATGACTATACTTGACCACCTGACCAACTGATTCAGGGTGTTCTTGTTTCTAACAGAGGAGCTCCCATACCATGCGACCAAGGGGAAAGTTAGGGTCGCTTCGATGACTTCCCGATAGAAAAGCGTCATCATGGATTTATCTGCATGAAGAAAGGACAGTTTTCCTTAGACAATTCAGATGTTGGTGACAGTTTTTACATGCAACAGCACAGTTTCTATAATTGTTCCAAGATACTGAAGTCAATCATCATTGCTTTGTTTTAGCAACGTTTAAAAGAAGATACGTCTCCTTGCACCATTTGACAGAGTCCTCAAGTCATTTTTTGTGAAGTAGACATACAATAACCGAGTCTCTGCGTATTTGATGATTCTGTTTTCGTGATCACTCTGATCGGGTACAACCATGTGTCAGAGTGCTTGCTAGTGTTTCTGTCCATTTCCCTTTCCCTTATACCCTAAACCCCTAACGGTACTTGAAACAAATATGTTTGCGGACTAAATACGTAAGCCTTGGTTTTATTGGTAGTGCTTACACATCATAAATAAAAACTGGGGGACATTAATAATAATAATAAAGTCCCTATAGGTGCACGGCCGGATCACAGATATCTGCACTGACAACAAAAATACAAATCAAATAGAGCATAGGCCGATTTGAAGCGAATCTTGTTTAGGAAGATTAGTTTAAGAGGGCAGGGCCATTACGATGACCGCAGCAATTTTACTCAAATGGAAGAAAATGAAGTGGAATTGCAGCCGGCGCAGTTCCGCTTGTCATGGTTCATATTCAGAAGAACAGGGAGATCCGGTATATATCCCCTAACAAGGTCATCGAGCAATCACTTCCCAATGCTTTTACTCTGTGCTGAGCTAGTTTATCTTTTCAGCAGACTTTGGTTCTATGACCTTCTGGCTTGGACTTGCAAGAGAAATTGCTTTAACTCTAATATCATGGGTTCTTTTGTTTTGTACATTTTTTTGGGGGTGGGGTAATCATTGACCAGAAGAGATGCAGCTTTGCATTTCCATCAGCGGCCTGTGATCACTGTTCATGACCTTTTACATGACATCAGCGTGGAGTTCGATCATGCGTTGGGCCTTCGTGCGTCTCAAGCGTTACCATGTGCTGACCTTTTGTTTGCTTCAGCTATATGTTCTCCATACATGTCACACGCCATCTTTGTACTGTTTCTCTCTTGAAAGCATTTGTTGAATCTATTGGTTGGCCAGGATCAAACTTAAACCTAGCAACATGGCTATCAAATGACGATTCAGTCTTCAAGATAGCCCCAAGCCGAGATTCATGGAGAAAGGACAACTTGGAAGATATAATCATGTTCTTTTCAGAGGTCTACACATATTTCAATATCAGTCATTTGGGCGACTGTATTCCAGAGCCATAAGAGGCGAGCCATTGTGAATACCTGTCCCTTCTGTCGCTCTGCTTAAACCAAGGTGAGCTCCCTGGATCGCACATAAGTGAATGAAATGAACAGGAAATGGAGAGATGGCAATTGGGACGAATCGCTTTGGAAATGGAACATGACAAGCCTCTGATTGTAATTTCCATGTGGACTTTTGGGGATGGAGCCTCGGCGCATATGGATGAAAATGAATATCATTTGATAAAAAGTGATGTTTTGTAGTTTTGGCTTCATAATGGCGGTGGTGTCACATGCAATTTTTAGTTACTGTCCTAGCCTTGGGGGAAATTATAGTCAAAGGCTGTGTTGGAATGTCCACACTGTTCTCAATATGCGGCAATAGTTTTGTAGAGATCAGGTCATTTTGTTGAGGTGTTTGAATGGCCAGAGAGAAAAAGTCAAAAGAGCTCAAAATTTCTCACAATGTGCCTTAAAGTACTGCATCGTCAGAAGATGGTCTTCGAACTGCTCACAAAACAACTGAAGAAACACAGTCAGAAACGCTATGTTAATGTCCTGTTTCATCGTGATTACAAATATACCACTTTTCCAAAAAACTATTGCAGTGAAAGGTTGTAAACGTTAGCTGCCCTACCTTTGGCTTGAACTGCTAGATGATCAATGGCCTCATCTCTCAGGCAGAGTTGTAATAATCCAGGCTGTTTTCTTCATTAGCATAAAATCAATGTTAGATAAAACATACCCGGTGATATCTACATCCATTTTTTGTGCCGAGTTTAGAGAACTTTGTTTCCACCCTAAAGGCCCCAGTTAGTCTATAAGTGATAGTAGACACAGCCGGTATGTTGTTGTTTTTATTTATTTTTATGAAATAACTTCTTCACTGGTTTAATAACACTTTATCAGAACTACACCTTATTTGTATCACTTGGTGGTGAAAACTGGTGTAAATACTGCTTTGTGAGCAGCATGCTGGATTGACTCCAGGAAGAATAGCTGTACTTGTTACAGCTAATGGAGATCAAAATAAATACAAATACAAATTTAGCCTAGTTAACACTTACTATAATTCATCATGAACAATTCATTAATAAAGTATGAATAACTACATAACAACGAACAAGTGAAGTATGTCAAATGTAGTAGTTAACCTATTAACCCTCACCTAGACCCTGACAAAAACAAGACACAAAAGCGACACAAAATTACAAAAAAGCCACAAAAGAGCAACAAAAAAGCAACAAAAGGTGATGCAATAAATGCATTAAAAAATAAAAGTTAAAAAAAATAACGACAACACGGCAACCATACAAGGAAAAAGATCAGTTGAAGAACTCAACAGTTTTCAATGCCACGCATGCTGATTACTTGCTTTATCTCCTTGCCCTTTGGTTAATCGTAAAGGGAGTAGATGCAACACATATGCAGACCTTGCTCTTTATAAATGCCTGATTGGACAAGTGACAAATCCCCCGTTCCCGTCCGCGACGTAGATTAAAAATGAGATCAGCGTGTACATCTGCATATATCAGGCAGCCGCTCTTGCTGTGTCTGCAACTGCATGTTTAAACCACCATTTACTGTGTTTACCCCATGTTGCTTTGGAGGCCGCCTTCCTTTTCTTTTTTTTGTCACGGGAAGATTGTGCGTCTCCTCAGAGCGCTTCGATATATCATTTACACACCAATTTAGGGGAAACAGGTGCGCCACACAACTAAGCGAACGCAATATAGAAGCAAAACTCAAACGATCCTAATCAACGCACGTCTTTGTGTTGCTATTTCGCCGTTGCCGAGACTTTGTTCTTGCATTTCTCCCGCTGATAAAACTCGACAGAGAAGTTTTTTTTGAAGTAGCTGTTCAAAGGCTAATTTCTCCAAATACAAATAGGCAGGGTTTGAAAGATGATTTCAAAGACGGTAAGAAAATGCAAAGTTAACTTTCTCTGTTTTGTTTTGATAGCGCCTGGGGAGCGCTTTCCTTTCTGATTGTCACCCGTTTCTACGTTCTAATTTATTTTCTATTAACGCTTAAAAGAAAATTGTCAAATTGCGGCTGTTTGCTGCTGTTCTTTGAGCTACTTTATTTATTAGACGTTTTAAAAGTCGCGTGTTGGCACTCCCTTAATAAAGAGCCCGATTAAGGCTAGCGTGAAATCTTTAACACGGCGGTGAAGCTCAGGGCCACTTAGCAGTCACATTCTGATTGTGCGCTGACCCGTGGGCTGACTTATGGTAAAGTGGTTTTGCTCAGCCAAGCACAAAGGCAAATGTAATACAATGGAAAACGAGTACACACACATGCGCCGTTATGTGAGGTGTTTCCCATCATGTTCGACAAAGCAGTGGATTTGTTGGTAGAGATGTTTACCCACTACTGCTTCTTGTTGACATGGTTCAGACACTTCACACGTACTGTATCTACAATGTCCTCATAATCTGATACTCCGACCGTTTAAAGTGGACCTTGGGGCTTCTAAACATTTGACATTATTGCATATTTAAGGCTGTAATGGGAATGATGTATGATGATGAATGGTGGGCAATGAGACGTTGAAATCCAGGAAGTACAAATTGGAGCAGTATGTTCAGTAACTGAAGAAGATACAACCAAAGTGAACCGAATGACTCAGCAAAATACTATTCAAAGGAATACGGGTCTTGCAAAGTTGATCTTGCACTAGGGGTGTTGAAAAATATCGATTCGCCGATATATCGCGATATTACGTCGCGCGATTCTCGTATCGATACAAAAGCGCCCGTATCGATATTTAAACATCTATTTTTGGGGAAATATTCATTGCAGCGTCTCTTTGGTCCTGCACTTTTACTCCCGCCCGCTAGATGGCAGCGCACCGCGCAGCCCGCTTGAGTAACACTAGAATTTAGTGAGAGTTAGAGAAACACAGGAAGAGCTTAGCATGGAAAAGAATGAGTTATGAGACGCTACGGGGCTCTTTTAAAACTCTACATTTGGCTTTGGCTTTTACAGCAAAGACAGAGACCTGGATTATTACGAGAGCCACAGCTTTGTGCATATTGCTGAGTGCGTCGCCGCTGCGTTTGGAGAGGATTTATCTTCGTAGCATGGATTTATCTTCGTAGCATTTTATTACGGAATTAAACGAAACCGAGGTGAAACTACAGTAAATACAGCATACTCATGTTAAACCTGTGTCTCGCCACTGCAGTACTACGACACAAGTTTAAAAAGAGCCTGCTGTAGTTAGTTTCCCCTCTGCTAAAGTTGTGTGCTACTGCTGCGCGTGATGCCCGTGTCATTATGTCCCAGATCTACGAGTGACACCCGTTGTGGAGTAGACACAATTTTAAATGCCCCGTCTGAGTTATTGTATATTTTAATGGATGAAACCCATAATAGTTACTGATCGCCAAGGACTCCCAACTATAGAAATACTAGAAAACGTGCATCCCCAGTAATTGGTTTCATTACTAGGTTTCCAAGAAATCTGTTTTCCGTTCAAAGTTACATAATCACCATAAACACCACAGTCACAAGCACATTAGTGCAAAGCATTTATATCATAAGATGGATAGATCAAATGTATTTGATACAAATCTAATGAAGGTGGACTAGTTTACTGAATAGTTGTTTCCAAAGTAGTAAAAAAAAAATCGCAATAATCGTCTAATTCTTCAATATCGGGATATATCGTATCGTATCGTATCGTGACCCTTGTATCGGGATACGTATCGTATCGCCTGAGACTAGGCGATACACACCCCTATCTTGCACGGTATGGTTTTGATAACCAAGTTGTAAACCACATAAATATGCAGCAACAGCTCGGGGCTGTATGAAGTTGATTTTACACGTGCTGACACAGAACATAAAAGGTGCTTGAGGCCCTTACAAAGTCAAGCTCAGGACTAAACGCAAAATTATTTGATCAATCCAGCGTGAACCCACACACACTCGGCATTTTGGGGGTAAACGAACATTTCCAAACTAGATACGAGAGTGGAAAGATCGCAAAACACTGTTTTATGTGACTCCAACTTTTACTAAAACGATGACATCACAGCGCCAGTGTTGTGTATGTTATCCATAATGTACTGACCTTAGAATAACTTTTACTGCACAATCGTCTGCCCCATGGCCAGGCACACATGTCAAGGAGAAAAACACGACATAGTTAGCCTCGACCTAGCCTGGCCTTAGCCATTCGTAAACTCCGGTCAGTTATAATTTCCCTACATGTACGTTTGGGTCTGATCTCAGTGGCTGAGATCAGACCCAGTGGCATTTGCTGGTTGTAGTTCGGCAATGGTGGCGGATACAAAAGTAATGGAAGCTCTTCAATCCGTTCTGGCTCGGCTACCAAATATCCAGACATTAAAATTGAAGCCTTGGAATACGCAAGGAATGACCCCCAAGAGTTATGATAGCTGCTTCACTCAACACGGGGGCGTTACATAAGTCACGACCAAACGCTAGAGAAAATCAGATCCAATCGTTTACCCCTCCCACCTGATAACGGAGCTCAATTGTGAAGATCCAGACCCTTGTACGAAACAAAATAAGTACGAGGGTATGGTAAAACCAGGCTAGCCTCGACCCAGTCTGTGTTTTTGGACTGACAGGTAAAGTCCAATCACTGGCAGCATTTCTCCTTTAGTCCCGTGAGCTTTGAAGCATAAATCCACCTCCTCATATCTTCTGTATATTGTAAATCCATTGACAAGTTTTATATTTACTAGCGACATTTTTATTTATAATTCAGAAAGTTTACAGTGCATGTGCTATCTACAGTCTTGTTTGTGAAGGCTCTCATTCATCCAGGGAGTATCCCTCGAGAAGTTAAATCATCGACTGGACTGGGTTTTGGACTAAAGTCACCTTTGCCAAAACCCAGTCCAGTCGATGATTTAGCTTCTCTACGATATCTACAGTCTTGTTCTATTTTTTTTCCGTAGCGACACAGCGCCTCACACAGGCCTGGCCAATGTAACGCGGTGTTTTCATAGACGTGATTCTATGCACACACATTTACTGAGCTGGCTCCATGTTTACAGAGAAAGTTTCTGAAATTAAAAGCGTTGTCTCTTTGTGTGGTTATAGCCAGAGTGACATCACAGTTGGCAACCACTGTTTTGTAGTACTGGTAATTTAACCATTAGTCAACAGCAACCAAATAAAAAAGACAAAAGGTATAAATGATAATGTCTACGAAGCTATAAACAACACTGAGTTACATCAAATTTCCACTGACACCCATTTTCATGTATCTGCCTGTACGTACATAATACAATGTGTACATTTCCATCCACACGTGGCAAAGTAATTGTGTAGCCCCCTCTGTTCCCCTGCTGCCCTGTCGAATGGCCAGCTGACGCACACCACCGTGATAACTGCCATTAGCATGCCACGAGCCGCGCGCTAATATGCAGTTTCTCCAGGATAGCATTTTCCACTGTGTTATTACCGCTGTCCAGATGTCAGTGGAAGGGTCGGGCTAGCGCGTGTGTTAGTGTGTGTGGGTTTTGCATATACAGTATCTGCGTGTTAGCATATCCCTCTCCCCCTTTCTGCTTACTATCCAACGTTATCGCAAGCACCGAGCGCATATTTCCCGGGCATAAGCATCCAAATACAAGTCCCCAATATATTTGCCATCATCATTACGTCGCGAGCCGAGATGTTGGTCTATTAGCGGACGCCGCGCTCGGGCTAATCTGCTCGCTAATTGGCTGGACAGACCGGGAGAGGGTCCGGCCGCCGCTCCATTTGGCCAGTCCATTTCACGCGGACCAGTTTCCCACGTCATTTAGCAGGTGAAGAACATTACGCATCTGTCGGAAAACGAGAGGAGATGAGGAGGAGGAGAGATCGAAGACATTGTCCTCCAAAAAAAAAAAAAAAAAGACTTTTCCGCAATGTCGAAAGGTCGTTTGCGCACTTGGTTAAGACAAATGACTTGGGAAGGGGTGTGTTGCGCAGCGGTGATGAGGCGATTTTGTGTTCATTTAGGATTTTGGAAACTAATCCTTGTCATTAATCATAGAGCAAGGGTAGGCAACGTCAGTCCCCAGGGGCCAAATGCGGCCCTCCAGCCTAGAAGCTCTGGCCCGCGAGATGATTTTTGAGAAATAACTTCACACAAATCAGAGATTAAACTGAGCACATTTTCTCCAGTTTGGCTTTACCCAAATCTAAAAGCTGGAATAAAGTGTTAATATAGCAACTAAAACGTGATAAAAACGCAAAGAAAATATCACAAAATGCAACAAATAAGTGACCAAAAAAAAAGCGACAATGAAGCAACTAAAGAGCGACCAAAACGTGACAAATGTGTGGTGAAACCGAGACAAAAAAAGCAACAAAAAGAAAACGATAAAAAAGGAACAAAAACATGACAAAAAAATACGAAAATACGACAAAAATTGGACAAAAAGACTATGAAAACATGACAAAAACACTACAAAAATAAGACAAAAAGAATATGAAAACACAGCAAAAACACTACAAAAATAAGACTAAAAGAATATGAAAACACAGCAAAAACACTACAAAACTATGACAAAAAGAATATGAAAACACAACAAAAACACGACACAAAGAATATGAAAACACAACAAAAACACTACAAAAATATGACTAAAAGAATATGAAAACACGGCAAAAACACTACAAAAATAAGACTAAAAGAATATGAAAACACAACAAAAACACGACACAAAGAATATGAAAACATGGCGAAAACACTACAAAAATAAGACAAAAAGAATATGAAAACACGGCAAAAACACTACAAAAATAAGACTAAAAGAATATGAAAACACAACAAAAACACGACACAAAGAATATGAAAACATGGCGAAAACACTACAAAAATAAGACAAAAAGAATATGAAAACACGGCAAAAACACTACAAAAATAAGACTAAAAGAATATGAAACAACAAAAAAAACACGACACAAAGAATATGAAAACATGGCGAAAACACAACAAAAACACGACACAAAGAATATGAAAACATGGCGAAAACACTACAAAAATAAGACAAAAAGAATATGTAAAACACGGCAAAAACACTACAAAAATATGACTAAAAGAATATGAAAACACAACAAAAACACTACAAAACTATGACAAAAAGAATATGAAAAAACACAACAAAAACACGACACAAAGAATATGAAAACATGGCGAAAACACTACAAAAATAAGACAAAAAGAATATGAAAACACGGCAAAAACACTACAAAAATAAGACTAAAAGAATATGAAAACACAGCAAAAACACTACAAAATAAGACAAAAAGAATATGAAAACTCGACAAAAACACGATACAATGAATATGAAAACACAACAAAAACACTACAAAAATATGACTAAAAGAATATGAAAACACAACAAAAACACTACAAAAATATGACTAAAAGAATATGAAAACACAACAAAAACACTACAAAAATATGACTAAAAGAATATGAAACACAACAAAAACACTACAAAAATATGACTAAAAGAATATGAAAACTCGACAAAAACACGATACAATGAATATGAAAACACAACAAAAACACTACAAAAATATGACTAAAAGAATATGAAAACACAACAAAAACACTACAAAAATATGACTAAAAGAATATGAAAACACAACAAAAACACTACAAAAATATGACTAAAAGAATATGAAAACACAACAAAAACACTACAAAACTCAGACAAAAAGAATATGAAAACACAACAAAAACACGACACAAAGAATGTGAAAACATGGCGAAAACACTACAAAATAAGACAAAAAAATATGAAAACACAACAAAAACACTACAAAATATGACAAAAAAATATGAAAACACAACAAAAACGGTTGTTACGATTAGTTCTGAGCTTTCAAATGAGGCTGACCTGGCCTATAGTATTCAAAAATGTGAAGCACACAAAAGTCATATATAATGTACAACTGCATTTGTTAAAAGCGGTGCTTTACTTCGGGTGACAATTGGGGGACAATGCAGAAAATCAGCCCTAAGCAAACTTGCCTATACCCCTGTCATAGAGAACACAGCAGTACATTGGGTTTAGGCCCATAGAGTGTTTTCGTTTTTAGCAGGACATGTATGAGTTGTCGTCCAAAGGCAGTGATGGTATTTTCTCAAACAGGACACACACTGTCCTTTCAAGGATAAGTCGGATTGTGTGGAGTCAAAGGTCAAAATGTAAACACAGTTTCTCAAAAAAAGAGCTTGATGGGATTTTCTTTTTTTTCCCCCTCAATGTTCCCTTGGATTCAAAGGTGGACTGATCAGACTTGAACAAGGTCACACAAGCTCAAACGGTTTTATTTCACTATTCTATTTTAACCAAAGTTTGAGAAGTTGACCCTGGACGCGCTGTTGTAATACCCATGCACGTGGTTTAGTGGCCTTCAACATATACGTGTCCGCAAACTTTAATAAGGCATTCCTGTTTGGAGGCTGGTATGGAATAGATAAGCATGCGGTATGAGCAATGGACCTGCGCTGTTTTCAGACATAGCCTTGGGAAATAGCACTGTCTCTCATTCACCGGCCGCTCTCTCGCTCTTGGCTGCCTGCAACTGATGAGCGAAAATGTACAGGGCACACACTCTTCCCCTGAAGCTCCAGTTCCGGCAGAGGACACCTTTCTAAATCTCTCTTCTCCTGGCATTCACTGAGGAGAAACTGCACTGTCCGGCCAAGGTCTCATAATGGGGACAAAGTGAGGCAGGGATGGCCGAAATGTGCCAACTAACGTGACACGCAGACATGAAGTGAACTCCAGCTTGGTATCCAGGTGTCATATCCTTGCCTGTCCTTTCTGGCATCATCTCTTTCACACGCCGCAGCCGGAGGTGGACAATGAGTGATTCTTTTACATGTGGTGGAAAGAAACAAAGTACAACGCCGTCATTATTTAAGTACATGTTATGATGAATACTCTTTACTCTCAGCAGGTGTATGTACTCTTGCCAAACTTTAATATATATTGTTTAACCCAGTCAGGGTTTGTGCTAAATTGGTCTCTTGGCATAGAAACAAACAAACAAACAAAAAACTAACATGTATAATTATTTCACTGATTCAATGTTTCTCCATAGATTTACATGGGAAATTGTAATCTCAAGAGCCATTTACTCAAAATGCATTTTTCTCACATTGGTGCGACGACATCTCCCCATCAGTAGCTCCTACAGACTTCAAACTTTCCAATCTTAGAGTTCTCTATTCAGAGGGATTTTTTAATGTCTAATTCCAAGCCTGATAGATTTTTATTGAGTTTTGAATGTCACAAAACAAGGCAAAATCTAAATATCTAAATTTTTAATAAAAAACTAAACTAAAAAAAACCAGCTTATTTTAAAACTAAACAAGATATCCAAAATTCCTTCTGAAAAAGTCATTGTAACTAAAATACTAACAAACCATATTTTGGACATTTTTAGGCATAAAAGGCATTATTTTTTATATCATAAAGTTTCAAATTGACATCTCTAAATCTAAAAAAGTTTCCCTATTCACCTGTGTCTCGCCTCAAAAGGGAAAACTTTTGTTTTCCAACCTAAAGCCACACCGCGTACCATTTCACCCAATGACTAAAATACTGTATAATACATGCTATACACTGGGTTGAAAAAGAATCCAGCCCCTTTAACTTTTGACATTTTGCCACGCTATGGACCACAAACATAAATATATTGAGTTGAAATTTTATGTGAAAAACACACACTAAGTGCTTCTGTGGACCCACCACCTGCTGGAGGAGCCATAGGGGAATGGTGCAATGTGATTTGGGCAGCTCCAGCAGCTGCCCCCACGACCCGGCAACGGAAAAGTGGAAGAAAATGGATGGAACACACACTAAGTGACACACAATCGTACAGTGAAATGTATACATGATTTTGATTTTAATGAATTTTAATGAATAAAAAACTGAAAAGTGGTATGTACAAAAGTACATACCCCCTTTCCTTTTAGTGCAACCAATTGCCTTCAGAAGTTGCCTAATGATTTCTGAATGATCACATGTTGTCCCAATGACTTGATAGAGTCTACCTGTGTGTAATCTAATGTCAGTTCAAATAAAGCTGCTCTGTGATGGTCTCAGAGGTCTGTTAAGAGACTATTGGGGAGCAGACAGCATCATGAAGTCCAAGAACACACCAGACAGATCCGGGATAAAGTTATTGAGAAGTATAAAGCTGGGTTAGGTTATAAATGATTTCCAAAGCTTTGAACATCTGTCAAAGTACAGTTAAATACACCATCCAGGAATGGATGGTGTAAACTTATTGACCGAACAAGGACCGCACTGACCAGAGCTGTTACCAAGAAGCCTATGATGACCCTGGATGAACTGCAGAGAGCTACAGCTAAGGTGGGGGAAACTGTCCACAGAACAACTATTAGGCGTACGCTGCACAAATCTGGCCTTCATGACAGAGTGGCTAGAATACGGCATTTTGGTCTCATCTGACCAAAGCACCTTCTTCCACTCTTTTGCTGTATCCCGCATGTGGCTTATAGCAAACAGGGCTTCTTATGGTTTTCTTTTAAAAATGGCGTATTCTAGCCACTCTTTCCTTACATTCCTTTCTCCTATATCTTAACCGCCTTCACCACTACTTTTTTTTATTTAATTTTTTTATTAAATGTACTTTTAGCAGCACTGACTATTTTGTTCACACATTAATGCAGTGGAAAGTTTTTACTTGGCTGCTTCTTCTGAGTGTAACAAGACATTCTGACACAAAATGAGTTTCTAAAGACACGTGTGCAAAAAGATAGGATTTTTGAAAGAAAGCGTTTAAAATATCAAATCTATTTTTTGTCCATGATGTTTCCGCGTTTGGTCCTCAAAGACCTCCATCAGCGAAGGTTACTTTCCCAAATAGCAGGCCTAATTAAAACTCATTCGCATGCACTATCATCTGGAGCTGCACATGACAAGTGATCACAGGCTCTCTGTGGTAATTATCGTCAGTCTTTGAGATGTTTTCCTGCTTGTCTCGTCTCACTTTCGCTCCACTCTTCCGCCATTCTGATCTCCCTCCTAATTGGCCTTTCTTGGTTTTCTTACTCGTCTCTCCTGAGTTCTTTGCTGTTTCCGTTTGACCCTTAGAAGTGAAAAAAAAGAGAGAGAGAGTTGTTTGTCAGATTTAGTTTGCAATTCCACTTTTTTGCAAACTTCGCATCATCTGCCTACTTTTTAACTTTTCAGCTTGCCCTAAGAGAAGCTTCCTCTCGTATTTGAAGTTCATCACCTCCTGCCGTCTGATTCTTGGGATTGCATTGTGAATATAATGCA
Source organism: Neogobius melanostomus (assembly GCA_007210695.1). Classification (NCBI taxonomy): domain Eukaryota; kingdom Metazoa; phylum Chordata; class Actinopteri; order Gobiiformes; family Gobiidae; genus Neogobius; species Neogobius melanostomus. Next base: position 5,413,075 of record VHKM01000042.1, on the reverse strand, counting down.
TGCAGTCTGTACATCAACTTAAATATATTTCTTCTATTTTCAACCTTTCAGTGTAGCCATAGAGACAATCTTATATTTGAACTCCACCTTCTGCTTTCTCCAACTTTTCTCATGAGTAAAAATGCTGCAGGGTTTACCAAAACAGCAATCTGCGAGGGCCACAGGTTACATTTTGCCATCTGGTGTTGGATTAAATTAGTACAGGTTGTGTGTACGGCCCATTGTTTTGGTTGTTTTTTTTTGCCTCTGCCCTCGACGAGATTGCCTTTCACACCAAACAAGACATGCAGCGAGCAAAGGTGAGCGGAGGAGCGGAGAAATTGGACTCTGGAAGAATTGTTACTTGAAGGGATGGACCATATATCTGCGCACACACCGTTATCGGGCCAGTGCTTTGGTTTGTTTTTTTTGGTTTCGATATTGACATCTGTGTCGTAAACAGTGCAGCAACAACATAGCTTTTGTTTTCATTAACTAGGTACTGGAGTTAGATAAAAATGAAATAATACAAAAGTTTTATTAACAGTAAAGCCTTAAAGGGGGTATTATGTAAAATCGACTTTTTCAAGCTTTATATCATGTTATTATGCCATTCCCTCATTAAACACATGCCTGGAGTGTTGCCTTGGCTCATTCACATATTTTTGAGTAATCAGTATTTTTAGGTGTAGCTATGCCTCAGTCCTCCTAGGAACGCCCCCACCTCCTGGAGACGCCTCTGGACCTTTCGTCACCAGCCAAGCCACCAACCACTGCTCCTCAGCTCAGCAGAGCCCCCTCCCCACACAGTGTTGTTGTTTAGATGCCACAGCAGTGTGCTGAAGGGGGCGTGTCGGAAAGCTTCTTAAAGAGACAGAGGCCTATTTCAAGACGTTCAGTACAGCCATTTTGAGAGAGCAATTTTATTCAAGGCAGTTATTTTAATTTACTGCATATACAGACCAACAGAAGGTTACAGTACGTCATCATTGTAGTATGCTATAGACTGGTGCTATGTGATTGGAAAACGCATAATACCCCCTCTTTAAGAAAGTCTCTGCTCCTCGTTTCCTGATAAGTCCATAAGCGATTCCAAAGGTTCTTCAGTGAATCAGTAACAAAACAAAGCATCAAGAGCTAATTCTCCACAGTAATCTCGTGGTCATGCGACGCGCTCCCGTTGAGCTGCAGAGCGGCTCATGTGCCGGCTTTTTAATGTGTGCGGGTTCGGGTCGGGTCAGCAAACTGAGACTCTTTTTTTTTCAGGTCAGGTGGGTCGGGATTGATTTACATCGGGTTGGGTTGGGGCGGTTCAGAATAAAAAAAGACCGAGACATCACTAATGGATACGGTTCAATCAGTGAAAACCTACACAACAACTGATCCTGGTGTGTCCTACAAGCATAGCGCCTGCTAACCACCCACGCATCCGCTGGGTCACTGAAAGATCAAATACATAATTAATATCTACTTTTTTTTAAATATAAAGTTGCCTAGTGCACCTTTAACACTCATGGGACTCATTCATGTAACCACGGCACGCCAGATTGTTGCCATGAGCCTTTGTTCCCCACTCAAACACATTCATCCTGGGCTATTGTAAAGTGGTAGGGGGAACTGGAGTACCCGGAGGAAACCTAAGCAGACACGGGGAGAACAAGCAAACTCCACACAGATAGGCCCCATTCGGGAATTGAACCTGGGACCTTCATGCTGTGAAGCACGAGCACTAACCACTGCGCCACCTTGCTGCCGCACATTTGTTAAGAAATCCAGTTGCTGTCAGGCCGAAGAGTAGCAGCTTGAGTCGTGCTAAAAACATAGTGGAGGGTTTGGGTGTTGATCAGATCAGGTCTGGTTACAGTGTACACATTAGTCCTAACTGATGAGAGGAGAATTGGTCAAACTAAATTCAGGACCTGCAAATTTGCATCTAATGTTTCACTCCGGTGATAAGCAGTCTCTTGAAACTGGCAAGAATATACTGTAGAAACGGAAAAAAGCAAACGTATATCTTGTTCAAGGTTCTGGCAATACAATATTCAAAATCAAATATATTTAGCGAGAAAGCCTTCTGTGACTCTCTAAAGCACTTTCTGCATTCATCCATTTGCTCAGATTTATTCATTTAGCTTTGTTAAGCAGGTCATTTGTATTCACAACAAAAACAGTGCGGCTGCCAGTGCATTTAAAATGCCAAGCTGCATAATGTTCCAGGCTGCGTGCGTCATTTACAGTGAGTACGTGGAGTCATCTAACTGGGGCTAATAATGAGTTGTGTAGTGGGACAACGTGTGACCCCCAAGAGGCAGCTTTGTGACTGGACAGGTGTCGTAACGTCCTCTCTCCATGGTCCACCGCGTCCACTGGAGTGTCTTTACCTGCACGGCCCCTGGCAGCTGTCTCTCCACAATGCTCTGCTTGTTGATTCTTTGTGTTATCCCGGCATTACGGTGGCAAACAACAGTTAGGGGGCTTTCTAAAGACCACTGCAGAGAGAGAATGCGAGAGAAAGCAAAGGGCAATACAAATGATAATGAGCCGGTAATTTTGGTAATAAACCAACAGACGCTTTGGCTCTAAGTGAGGCTCAATTTTCTGTACTTTGAAAAGGTTAAACCCAAATGAACTGCCTCTGAAATGACACCGACATCGGCATTTATTGAAAGGTTGTTTACTTGGTCACTTTAAGCCAGCTTTGAAGGGGTGAAAGGCCTATTTGCTAAGAAAAAATGCACAATAATCATTCTCTGAATATTTTTTGTGTGTGTTTTTTTGCACACTTTAGAGCAGAATCCAATCACCAACCACCTTGCTCATAAGGGAGTCACTCATGTGCATGTTCAAGTTGCACTGAATCGGTCTCCTCATACACGGCAAAGAGTAATCTTGAAATAAGTACTTTTGTCTTTAATTTGAGAGTCTAATTTCAAGAAATCTGTCCTGCTAAAAATATTTACACTTAAATTAAGATAAAAAGCAGTGCTTTAAAGGAATAGGCCACCATTTTTACATACTGATATATGTTCTTACCTTAGCTTAGACGATTTCATTTGTACCTGTCTGGTCTTCATGTGTGCCCTCAGTCACGTAAACACAGCACAGACGACGTTAGCATTTAGCCTCTCTCCTCTCCTCTATAGCTCCAAATGAGGTGAAGATAGAAATTCGCCGTCCGCACAGTAACGTGAAGATATTACTGCGCGGCAAGTACTGGTATTATTTTGCCTTACAATATAGTTCCCCTTTTTATCCGCTTAGAAAATTCACATTGTTTAATTTTGTGTAACTTGGAACATGTAACACTTCATGTAACCATATTTAAATAAGGAAAACGTGGAAGAGTTTGGTAGCTTCTATCTTCACCTCGTTTGGAGCTATAGAGGAGAAGAGAGAGGCTAAATGCTAATGCCTTCTGTGCTGTGTTTACGTGACTGAAGGCACACGTGAAGACCAGACAAGTACAGATGAACTCGTCTAAGCTAAGGTAAGAACATATCTCAGTATGTAAAAACGGTGGCCTATTCCTTTAAGTGAGCCAGTACTCACAAGTACTCAATACCGCCACCTCTCCGAGCTGTGAGAACATTCCCTTTGAGTACCGGGACACAGTGGACACAGACCTCTCTCTCCGCTGTATTTGCGTGGCTGGAGGACGGTCTCCTGTTCTGAACACTGATTGGCTGCTCTTCCTGCCTGTCAGCGTCACACTCTTCAGCTGCTGTTTATCGAGTTCCTCCTTCCTTACTCGCCCGACCATTGGTTATTTTTAGCAGGCGGGCGTAAATGCGACCAGCGCCATCTTCAGCTCAGGCTTGTGCCCCGTTTGGCCTCATAGAAGCAGAAAAAAACAAAACAAAGGGGTAAATATAGATTGAAACAAACTTCTGTGCCCTAAGATAAGTCGTACTGCAGACAGAATGGACCCTGACAAGCTCCAGAACGTGGAAGTGTTTGCTAGACACTTTGGAAAGGCATTCTGATCAGAGGAATTATACGCTTCAATAAACGTATTAAAACACAGACGCGGGCGCAATAAAGAACGCACTGGATAACAAACATGTTTTATGTATCATGACATGATCGCTGGACAGACAGGTACTACACACTCAAACCACACATATTTCAATAATATGTGGGACAGGGAGAGAGGAAAGTGGTGAGATTTGCCTCAAGTATCAGAGAAAGGTCGGCTAGTAAAACTATACCACTGTTACCAGAGCACAAGCAAAGAATCAGAAAACAGTTTTCTTTCACATCTTAGTGCTTAGCAGCAACAGCGCAGGTTTTTGTTTGTTTTTGTATTTTTCAACAGATCGTGCAGCTTGGTGGCTCCTCCTGAAGTGAACACATGTGAGCGTGTGATTGCAAGCCGTTCAAGCATCCAAATAGAAGCGACAGCGCGATTCGTGCAGTTAGGTGTGTAGGCACCATAAGAGTTACTGTTGTTTACAGTGACGTGCACAGACATTTTGAGGGGCAGGTGCTCAACCTGGATGAAATTAATCACCGCACTCAAAACTGGATGAAAAATCTTCATTAACTTGAAATAAAACTGTTGTAGTAGTTTTATCAAGGACAAGAAGCCTTAAATCCTATCCTTCACTTTCTGATACTTTATGTTTTACAAAGTTTAGCTATTTCAGTGCTCAAATCGACTCCACTATCAACATCAACAAACTATCTATTTTTAAATATGCATACATTATTTCAGGTTATAAAATGTAAAACACCAATTCTAAGGTATTAAAGTATTTCTCAAAAGCCCTAATAAAGCATATAATGTAGGACCTTTTAATATTCTCACATTCCAGTTCCTGTCCCAATTACGGCGCAGCAGATGAAACTGTTTTATTTCTAATAGCAGGGCACCGAGGGCTCAGCCTGAGAGAAATACTGCCCCCCTCCCTCTCTCTCTCTCTCTCCTTTTTTTACCAGTTTGCCTTCGCTATTTAGATTTTAATTAGTTTTTAAATAGATCAAACAGACTGTGGAGAGATACGCGTTTTCACATCTACAAAAGCCCAGGATATTTCCAGGCTCTTTCGCTGCACAAGTGTCTGCCGCGACAAACGCTCCGCTCGGGCAGCCGATCGTGAGCTAAGAGCCGCTTTAACTAAAAAAAACACATCAATTATTACTGATAGGAGTGAATGGAGGCAGTTCTGGCAACCCAAGCCAGACACAAAACATACTATTGTGCGAGCATCAATCAATTCTATTTTGACAGATGAATTCACAAAAGCAGAAACAAAAAACGGTCGCTTTACAGACATTCTGAATTGGATTTTTGGGAAATGCCATTGTGTGTTTGTGTGTGTGTGTGTGTGTGTGTGTGTGTGTGTGTGTGTGTGTGTAGTGTGTGTGTGTGTGTGTGTGTGTGTGTGTGTGTGTGTGTGTGTGTGTATGTGTGTTTTTTTATTGAGTTCTTGGGGCAGGTGCCTGATTATGTGTTTATTCACTTGGCCCTGTGAAGGAATGTCTGAGTGATTGGCCGCGTAGCAATCAATACAGGCCCGCGTGTATTCCATTAGGCTAGCGATTAGCTGTGCCCGGGCTAAGTAATGCACGCATTTTACACGGTCAACACACGCCCTGTCATCAGTCATTTTGAGATATAATTCATATCCCGGGGAATAGTGCGTCGTATCAGTTCAAGCGCAGGTCGGGGTGTACCGTATGACGCTTCTCAGAGCTTTACGGGAAAAGGGTTAAAAATATTGCTCCAAAAGAACAATAATGTAAAGTCGCAACCTTTCCTTGTGAATACCGACATATGGTGGGTCATAGGGGCATTACATTTTAAAGTGATAGGCTGTAAGATTGCAAAATTAGGAGAGAGATTAAGAGAAATTGAAAAGTAAACAATCGAGCTCCCTCCGTCTCCCCCGACTGACCTGAAAGCCCCTCCTTGTTTCCTCTGCACGTGAATAACAGGCTGATTCACAGGAAAGCTCGTCTCATTGGTCAACATTATGGCACCAGGCATTCAGTGATGAGCAAAGGGAGAGACTTTGGAAAAAACAAAATGAAAAGTTATATTATTTGCATGATGTCAAATGGTAAGGTCTCATGGTCAATGATTTGGAATCTATTACATTTGTAAAACATTGAAACCTACACAGAATCGCTTTAATTGAATGCAAACAAAAAACAAAAAAACAAGAGCCGTTTCAAATGTCTCATCTCTTTATGATTTAGACTTAGGTTCTATTCTCAGAATATCTGCTCCGAACAGGCATGCTCCACCTGTAGATCATTGCCTGCTCTACCTAATAGAGAAGAGCATTTTGCAAATCTTATACCATCCTTATCGTTTATTCAATTATGTATTATTTTATCAATTTGATACAGTATGTTCCGATGGATATTTTAATTTGTAGTCAATAATGAATAAACATCCACCTCGCCAATCGGCGAAGCCCAAAAAGGTTGAGCACCCCTGCCTTTTTTAAAAGCTGTTGTATATTGCAACTTCTTTAAGTTACACACTAAACTTGCAACTTGTGGAAGCGTTGAGGAGAGCCACTGTACAAAACATTCACATTACAGCTTCCTTTCACTGCATTTCCAAAAGGAAGGTAGCATTTTAATGTTGAACACCACTCCCCACCAAGTTGGTTAAGTGCAACGCTGCCCTCGGCTCTCCACAGTGGCCTTGTGAAAAAGACGAAGGAGAAAAAACATGTAGGTCTGTAAAAGCGTGGGGGGTTTTTGGTGCGTGTTTTTTTTTTTTTAATACCTAAGCACTAACATAGCTATTTTATACTTCATTTGTAAAGTATTTAAGTAAGTAAGTGCTTTATTTGTCATTGTACAATTGTACAAAATTGGGTTCAGGTGTTGGGTTAGTCCTGAGCTGCCGCGGTGCCATTGTGGGCCAAACTGGCCAGTATGTTTTTGGAGGTAGGGGAAACCGGAGAACTGCTTTCAGTGCAGTGTTCCTATGAAACGGTGCACCTCCTGTTTCAGAGCGTGGTGTCCCACTGTGGTCAGCTGCTCCACCTCCTTCCTCTTCCTCCTGCGCAGCTCCTTCCGCTCCACTACAGTCTTTCGCCATTTTCTGGGAAGAACGTAGCAGATGAATTTAGCCCATCTGGTAACGCATCCATAAGCGCCGATGTATTCCCAGTGGGTGCCCAGTCCCCCCAATTTTTTTTTTTTAAAGAAAGTCGGGGTCGGGATCGATCTCGCAGTCTCGTGGCCCTATCTATAGAGCTAAACAAGCGGAGCAAAATGCACTTAGATTGATGTTATGAATCAATCTAAGTGCAATTGATTGGGCGGCACGGTAGTACACTGGTTAGCGCTCGTGCTTCACAGCTAGAAGGTCCGGGTTCGATGTGTGGAGTTTGCATGTTCTGCCCGTGTCTGCGTAGGTTTCCTCCGGGTACTCCGGTTTCCCCTACCACTAAAAAACATGTACAATAGGCCAGGATGAATGTGAGTGTGTGTTTGAGAGTGTGCATGGTGGACGACGGATGGAAATTAGGCTACAATCCGGTGTGGCTTGTTTACATGCATGAGACCCATGTATGTTCATTAACATGCACTGTCCCGACCAAATAAACCAATAAATAAATAAATGATGTTATGAACCGTTCCGCGCTCGTGTATTTGCGGCTTTACAAGTTGGAAGTGTTTGTTTACTTTTAAAAACCTGGCTTCTTCATGGCTTATATGGACTCTCTGCAGTAAAAAAAATAAACAAATAAAAAACGCTGACCCTCACAAAAACACAGTAAAGATGTACAAAAGTATCCAGTAAAACAATGTGTAAAACAGAAACTACAAATGCAGTTTACAGTACTTTCTGTCTACAAGGTGCAAATGCCTATCCAAATATAACCTCCCCTATATACTCTCTATAAACACTGAACAGCAGTTTCTCTTGAATTCAGTTAGCATTTATTAGCACCATAGCCGAGTTTATTGGCATGAACATATGGTGGCGAAACAACGCGGCGACGTCTACACGACACTTCCAAGCACCCGCCATCCTGCTTTCTTCTTCCTCCTCTTCCGCCTCTTCGCCTGTTAATATCCTGTGAAATCCAGCAAACTTAATTTGAGGCAAAGGAGCTGAACCTGAACTAAGCGGATTGAATTAATAAATGTATTTTCCATTTAACGGTTTGATTTCTCCAAAGCCTGTTTACAGCCCCGCCGAATGATCTGCCTCTAAGTAAGGCGCACGCCCAAATCTGCTTACAGTCGCCTAAATCTATTATCTGTGCTCCACCTTATGGCGAATGACTGACTCCGTGTCTCCGTGCGCAGGGAGAAGCCACGGCGCGTTCACTGAACAGGCCGAGTGAATAGAGAGCATTTAAAGGCATGGTGCGTTTATAAGAAGCACAAACACGCGACTTGCATCATGGCTTCCTGACTTTGGGCTGATTGAAAATACATGAGAGAGCTACAGGGCATGCTGAATAAGTGAACAGGGGAAAACATTTGTTTGTGAATTTATTTAAACTAAAGAATTAAGAACCCTGAACAATTGGAGGAGTAGACAAAATCAAGAGACCTCTGACCACTTTATCTCATTTCTTTTAAGGCCGGGTGTCTGTGGTTTTTTTTTAAACATGGCCCAGATAGGTCACATATTGAAGTGCGTATTACCTTTAAATACATGAATTTCATTGTAACAACAAAGAAGAATCAGAACCTAAAGTGTGAGGAATTCTAATCACTCAGCCACCATTCTACCAAAAGACAACAAAGGTTCAAAACAGTTCACCTTCCCGGTTTCCTTTATTATTCTAGGGTTCTGTCATGATTTGTTGATGGGTCAGTAAGCAAAAGTCGGCGGTGAGACCCTATTCAGTGGGCAATTCTGTATTGAGGTGGAAATGATAAGTTTATTTGAGTTTACCATGATTGAGTATGAGTCCTGAAGCTACCCAAGTTGAAAACCACAGTTTTAAACTGTCAAATAAATAAGTGTGTGAACCTGTAATCCGTAACAAAACAACATAAATTCCTGTGCTGCAGAGTAGAGGCTGTGAAGATTGTTTGCAGTAAAAGATGACGACATACAATATATCAACCTGGATAGACTCAGAGACAAAAGCAGCGATTAGAAAGATTTATTGACATAAATACTTTGGAGATCAGACCATGGCAGTAGACATTGATATAAAGATTATAGTTGGATGGGTAGGTTAGAGTTAGGGATGTCTTCCCCCGGAGCCTGCACACTGGTGGTGGTATGGGAGTCCGGTGAAGGATGTAGCAGAGTGAAGCCACGGACAGAAGAGGCGGTGAAGGGGTGGAGGTGGGTCGCAGCACAGCTGAGAAGCTGATGAGCCATGAACGCTGGAGCTTAAACACAGGACAGCGAGCGATGATTAGCTGCGACGAAGGTGTGGCTCTGCTCTGGTAGGCTGAGGTGAGGTCGCAGACGCAAGGGTCACACGAGGGTTAGCTGGAGGTAGGTGATGCTGAAATTAGTCCAGGTTGAATTTGCGCCTAGACTTTATATACTGGAGGTAGTCGATTCCCTACTGTCGATCTTCAAATAAATTGCAGGAACAAACATTGTAAGGCATACATATGCCTAGTTATAACAAAAATATAATGCTGTGACACTTTAGAAGTGGAAAGGCTCAATACCCTCAGAGTTTTCCAAATATTATCCTTGTACGTCGTGTACGCCCCGAAATGAAACAAATTAACAAAGTCGCGTGACATAATCACAGTATGTATGAAGGTCCCAACCTCTATTTTACTGGTGAGCTCTGGGAATGTATGCGAAAATCAATTTACAGCCTTTTCATGTTTTGATTCTGGTGGGTAATTGAAACTGCATGGTCCACGGCCTTTTTTAATATCAATGGAAGGTGCCCCGGATGTGGGAAGTTTTCACATGAAAAAGCTCATTTGTTGTCGCGCTTCGATTTGACTTCATTAATTTCTCCCAGGTGAACGAGGACAAGAGGCATACATCACACAAGAGTACACAATTTTATATTTATACCCTGTTCCATTACGAGCCGTGATGAGTGTAATTGTCGACACGTCCCTTCCATCCATCTGTAAGTCTGTCGTCAAGTAAAGTAACTTTGAAGTGCAGTAATGATGCATTATGTGTGTACCTATGGTTCATACTACTGCTACTTTTACAACCACAATACAAGCTATATAATGCTACTGGCATTATGTCATTCTAAACAGAGCCTCCAAAGTGTCAAAACAAAAATAATAATTTCATCTGCATAACCACTATTAAAGTCATTTTGGAGGACTTCTACATAATTATTATACTTGTACTATGAAGCCAGTGAGATCAGCATTTTGAGCCAAGGGCACACTATAAACACATGCCACATAACTGCAGGCAGATATGTTTTTAAACGCTTGACAACTCCAGTGAAAAGTACAAACTAGAGTGAACCAAACATTTAGTGAGAGCTGTGACGCACACAAGGCTCTGTCTCCTTTGTTCCTTGTGACCAGAGTTTACTTCAGTGAGCGCTTGTGAATAGAGTCGAGTGTTCAGATACATTCAGCCATTTTCTTAACGTGGCCAGCCAGCCGCTCCTGCTTTCTTTTTCTGTTAAAAAAGGACCGTCTGTAACTCTGCTAAAAGCCAATCATATCTCTAAAAGTGTTTTATCGATTCAAATCACAGTCAAAAGCACATTTTCTTAAATGCAACCTTACTTTGGAATGGGAGTGTGAAATGCTTTTCCGTGAAACAAAACTTCACCGTCCCCATGTTTTGACTGTGTTGAACGCTCTCCTTTATTACTTTCTGAATTTATTATTTATTTATTTGAAAAGGAGGGACAATACATATTAATGAACATTTTCACAAATATAAATATGCCAGATTATAACCTTAGGCTAATTTCCATCTGCAGACCCCTGGCAGGTTGGTGTTAAGCACAAGTTAGTAAAAACATACAGAGACAGTATACAGACTATGTACAGAGAGACAAGGACGAGAACAGTGATCACTTGTTAGAACAAATAATAACAACAAGAGTGGACAGCAAAGGACAATATAGAAAACAGTAACGGTAATGCATCGACTGTATTGCACAAACCCCAACATCTGAAGAATTAGATGTTGATGCTTCATCTATTCACCTTATTCCACCCCTCACACTTCACACCTCACGCCTCTTTTTTTTACCACGGGTCGGCACTTCCTTTGTCATGACATTTACGGTAGAGTGCGTAGTACAGTCACTAAGTGGAGAATGAGGGAAAATGTTTGCTGCTTGAATCTGATGTACAGCAGATTGATTTGTGTAAAATGTCCAATGTTTATTTGCACCAATAAGTCGACACTGCACTGTTTCTCTGGGCGGCCTGAAAACAGCTTTGTGTACGTGTAGTAACTCCAGTCTGCAGTCCTATGTAAACTAATACGGGAGAAAGGGCGGGCACAATGAATGGTGGCACCCGGTGGAACAAGATGAATTTAAAGTATTTTTGCCCCGGTCCAAACGAACATTGAAACAGCCGTTGCACATTTGTGTTGGCTTGTGGAATTCTCCTACAATAAAACAAAAAAAGCTAAACCCAATTGCTAATGACTCTTGCCGATGACATTATAAAACCAACTTCCTTGTTAACCAAACACACAGCATCTTGCTTGCATCATATCCGGCTTTTCTCTGATTGGTTAATATGGTTGTCAATCATGCCCTTGTCAAGAACTGGAAAAGCATGTAGTCTGGCTGGCCAGGCTACCATTTTCCTGATGCAAGGCAGCAACGTCCACAGATTAGCGTTAGCCAGAACAAAATACAGTAAAAAGTACCCAGATAGCAAAAGGACATTGTTTCAACATTGAAATAGTGTTATGGCCTGTGATTGAATAGATGTTGAAAAATGACGTTGAACTGCGATTGAAAGCGCTCGATATGATAGATGTTGAACACAACGTTGATTTTTGATCTTTTCTGACATGGAATCAATGTCATGCAAATAACATTGATTAGGAGTTGAATAGATGTCGAAATTCAAACGTTTTTTAAACATGGATTCAACATTGATTAAACTATAGAAATATACCTATATTCAACCTTTTTTAAACTATATTTTGATTATTGGAGCTACTTACCGCGTCACCACATAAATCAGCCTCTAAACAGCATTCACCGCGGTCATCGAGTCATTTCCACAGGCATAACCTGTCCAAACTATGAATCTGAGGCATACAATCCACTTCCTCCTGTTTGTGTACATTATACATCCATATAGCACTCAGAATCACCACTTTATCCAAGTTTACCACGATATTTACATTACGAAACTTTACAGCGCATGCCCCATTTAAATCGTTATTTTGGTGCCTTTAGCCTGACAGTGCCTCCTGCAGTCCTAAGACAGATATTACGACCTAATAGTGCATAGGCCAAAACCTTTTCAGCCTTTGCTTCCATAAATATAGTATAACCCATAACCAGTGCCTCCGTGAAGAATGTGCAGTAAATTAAATCAAACAAACTAAAAGCATTTGGAGCAGAAGAGCATGGGACATGGAGGAAAGGCAGGAGATTGAGTTTGTGACCAAATAACACCAGAAAAAAATGGTACACTCATTACTTAATATTTATTTCTGTATGAGATGTATAAAACAGTTATCTCCACAACATTGAGTAAAGAATGTATAATTTTTGTGCAGTGAATTCCCTCAATTTGTAGCTATCAAGATGTTACCACTGTGCAATGCTTTGTTTCATAAAAGTACAATTGACAGGACCATCATACTGAAGGCTAATCCAGGTAATTGTAGCGTGTATAAAATGTTTGTAAATCAGTTGTTACAATCAATACTCAGTCATAAATGTTAATTGAAAATAATAACTTTATTCCTTTCGCAGCAAAATGTTATCTATAAAACATTTTTTAAATAGTATAACAATCCAAAAATCTAAAATCCAAGGGTTTAGACACTAAAGAGCAAATTACAGTTGATAAAATGGCAAAATATGGACAGTGGGCAAAATTATTAGAATGCCGAAAAAGGTTTGTGTTTAGTTCCACTGGCAAACAGCATCAGGAGATGATGGGAGACGGTCGAGCAGATGCAGATGTTGATTACCTTTTGACAATTTCTTTGGTTCCTGGGAGCTTTCCTCAGCAGCTGCACCTACGATAAATAAATAAAAATGGTAGTGTTTAGTAATCATGGTTGATAATAAAATAATTGGAGCAACTAAACATTTAGGGGATCATTTTATTTGTTTATTTGTGTTACTGTCTCTGTCTGCTCTTTTATTAACCATGTCAGCACCTTAATACTAAAGTAATGATTCACCCATTAAACCGTCGGATAAGTTATAGTCTTGACTAAAGGCAAATGTATTATTTGTGTAGAACAGTTAATTCACAAGGCAAGTCAAAGTGCATCACAACCCTATCCTACAGTTAGCCTACATAAAATTACCAACTGAATCCAAACTAAAGTAACGGCTACATTGTGGGGGCAAGATCAAACAAATGTATTGACTTACTATTGATATTATTATCAGGTTATGGGATCGTGAATTAATCATTACTCATGTCCCGTTATGTTACTGGGATGTGTGGAACATGTAAGCTTTCTTTGGTGGCAAACAGTTATAGGCTAGTAACGTTAGCTTGGCATACACATCAGCTCATAATAAACAAATGACAAATAAATAGCCTACAGTGTGCGGTGGCCATTTAGTTTACTGATCACAACCAAGATGACAATTAAACTTTAAAAATGTATGAACACTTACCAGTTTTGTCTTTCTCCGTCTCCTCTGTGTCTGCCGAGATGCGAAAATGTAAGGAGGGCGCTCGTGAAATTAGTTCAAATTTCCCGGGCTTTTCACCCCATACGTCGAAACAACATTGATTCACCGTTACACTTTCAAAGGTTGACTTTATGTCTGTAAAAAACTGTTGATTCAACGTTAGCTTTCAATGGTTGAATTTATATCTGTAAAAAACTGTTGTTTCAACGTTAGCCTTTCAATGGTTGAATTTATATCTGTAAAAAACTGTTGATTCAACATTAGCCTTTCAATGGTTGAATTTATATCTGTAAAAAACTGTTGTTTCAACGTTAGCCTTTCAATGGTTGAATTTATATCTGTAAAAAACTGTTGATTCAACGTTAGCCTTTCAATGGTTGAATTTATATCTGTAAAAAACTGTTGTTTCAACGTTAGCCTTTCAATGGTTGAATTTATATCTGTAAAAAACTGTTGATTCAACGTTAGCCTTTCAATGGTTGAATTTATATCTGTAAAGAACTGTTGATTCAACATTATTTTTTAAATTATTGATCTGGAACCCCTAATAAAGCATTGAATCAACATTCTTTTTTCAACCTCAACCAAAAGTCAACCATCTGACCCTAAATCAATGTTGAAACAATGTCATTTTGCTATCTGGGTAGTGACAAAAGCTACGGAACATCTCTGCTAGCTGCTAGGTTGCTAATGGTAAACACATTTACATAAAAAAATCCCTATTGGCTTATTATTATGAGATGCAGTTTTGACGACATGATCCCAAAAGGTTCCATACAAATCAACACATGGATAAAAAATGCTAGCAGATAGTTTCCCAAGCAGGCATTATCATTCCAAATGCTAGTGTGTTGACCTTCAAGAATACTGAAAACTCTTTGTACAGACTTTAGTTGCTGAATACGTCAAAAAGCAAAAATGTAATGATATAGTTGTACCAGCTCTGTTGTTTGGACTACTTAAAGCAGTACTAAGTAACGTGTTTACCTTAATAAATCCTTTCCGTAGTCCCTCTGGGGGTAATACAAGTGTTAATGGGATGATTGGGGGGTCTATCATCTCCCCCTGGTGTCTCTGGCCAGAAAACTATGCTTGCAACTTGACTGCCACTGGGGCGGAGCAACCAATACACACTAATAGAATCACGGAGAAGAAGCTAACAGGCTAACGGGCGAAGCTAACTGTGGGATAGCGCTACTTAAACAGTATTTACAGCCAAGTTTGAGTGAAAAAAAATATTCCCATTGCATAACTGGATGTACAACACCCGTCTCTCCCTTCACCTTTTCTGTCAGCGTAGTATTTACTCTCCAAGACATTTAATAAGTTAAAAAATCGTAACTTGCTAAGACACCAGCAGTTGCGCTTATGGCCTCTAGGGGCAAGAGTTACTTAGTACTGCTTTAACATGTTTCCCCAAATTCAAAGAAATTAGTCTTAAGCTAGAATCCGAAGGCGATTGGTAAGCTTTGCACACCTGCAGCTGAAGCATGTTTTTACCCTGATGAAGCCACGGAAGCCACTGGGCAACATTTAAGCGCTGACAGTTCAATTCAGCAGTTACCTGTCAACAAACACAAAACGCTGTGCAATCTATCCGCCTTCACTGTTGACCTATCCCTGACATTTTCACGCACAGCCACGGCAGAGCACGGTTTGGCCCGCGTCGACTTCCTTGTGGGTTATTTGTCAGCAAAATGGGCCAGCCATCGCTTTGGGGGCAACTCTCAGACCTAAGAAAGAAGAGGAGAAAAAAAGCATCTCAATGATATCGAGATCGGTGCGGGACAAAATGTGTTTGTTCTCGCTGTGAACGTTAAATGTCAACATTTTGTGTGAGCTTGGTTTCATGTCAGAGTGATGGCCTTTTGAGCTGCTCCAAACTTCTCCCGCACGGTGATGTTTGTTCGGTGTATTTTTCTGTAATCCATATAAAGTGTCGAGGATTCAGACCAGTGCGGCATGTGGTGAAAAAGAGATGTTTCAAGAGCTGTCTGTGGTGCCAAAACAGTTCATGCCCGAGTAAAATGTAAGATATAAATGGGTATTTTTCTTTGTAAACCTAACAGAGCCAACAACATTTATAACCTCAAAAGAAATGACTTATTTCTACTGTGTTGTTTAGTATTAAAGTACAACATTGTACACTACAGATTCGTCAAACTCTGTCAATTTCTCATGACACTAAAACTACAGCTCTCATTTTACTAACTGATATGACAACTTTCATGTTTTTTTCACTCTGCAATAGACAAGTGGGTGTATCCTGAAAAGTGAACACATCTTGCATGATTGAGACTTAACATTTTAACTTAAGAGGAAAGACAGGGTACCTCAGAAGTGTTATTTTACATTTTATAATTTGAAACCATGTCTATGTAAGGGTAATAAAGGAATGATTGTGACAGGGTGAAAACAAGCTTTCAGAATCAGCCGCGATAAACACACTTTGAGCTCAGAGCAGATCCAATCAGGGGTTTGGGACATAACATATTTGGGAGTTTCACGTTTTATCTATGATATGATACAATCCAGGAAGAACCGATCGCAGTGGTCCCAGAACAGTTGACCAAAGAGAAAAGGATAGGGACTGTATCGTCTCCACTGTGTGATAGGTCAAATAAAGAATCGTAGCTATGACCAAGAGTTTATTGTTGTGAGGTTCAGTTAATAGCAAGTTAGAAGTGTTTCACTAGCGAGGACCATGCTACAACAAAGTGTTGTGGGTATATATGGCTCATGAATAATTAGAGGCATGGTTAGGTGAATACAAGAGTGGTTGGTATGGAAAGAGTGATTGGTTGAGGCGTGGTTCTGCTCCTGAACCTACTCACTTGTTGGTGCGCTGATGTTGTATTTTGTTGACGAGACTCCTGACAGATATCCTAGCTGCAGCAAGAGGATGGCCTACTCTGCGACTAGCCTGATGGCGGTCGCAGCTCGTCTTTAGTCGTGCGACGCTTCAATTTTCAATCTTCAACCCTGTCATTGTACGACCTGCATGTTCGAGCTACTGTACGACCCATAATTTTCCCCACGAGTCCGTCTGCTCATCGCAGACGGACTCGTGGGGAAAATTATCGCAGCAGCGTACACCCAGCTTTAGATGAAACCCTATGCACAGTTTTTGGAAGCTAAGATCTGGAATAGTCTTCCAGATGATGAGCTCTGGCAATGTTCAAAACTAGGCTGAAACCAGTTCTCTTTAGCTGTGTATTTGATAACTGGAAATATTTGATCTGCACTCTTTTTTTTGTTTTTGTTGAATGAATTATGTATGTTTTATGGATTGATTTGAGCCGCCTTCTTGTAATTCTGAAGTACTTTGGATTAATTTGTGCTTTAAACTGCACTGTGCCTTACCTTACCTTACCTCACCTATGCATAATACAAAATGAGGTCAAAGGTATGGAGATAAATGCCACTGTCAGGAGGCTCGAACGCAGGTGGTAACCCAAACCACGCACGAAAAAAGGACTGTTTATTTGTTTGTGAATTGCTGGCTTCAAAGATGTCCTTGTGAATATTCCATTACCGCTCAAGTGTGTTTCTTTAATAAATGCACGCTTTTCATGTTGGTTAATTGAAATTCGCCGAGGTCGCCATCGGATTCACAATGATTTGTTTACCGCAGCTTCGGGCGAAAGATTTGACTAATTACCGAGCTGCCCTGGCCCTTTTACTTATTTATTTTTCCATCCAAAAAAAACGAACAAAGGCGACACGCTGACACTGTGGAGGTGAGATTCTTTGTTGCTATTGATTCGCGTGCGATTCTCTCGGGGGGGCCTTGAGATCTGACGCGCACGTATGAGGTCTAGTTTGTTTTGGTCAACAAAAGTGCACCAGAGGACATCCGGCGCATTCTTCACCCGATGGTTCCACTGATGTATCAGCTACACCACCTATTCACTCTCTAATTCCATCGGCTACAGGCTCTTTTTGCTGGGAGATTAATTAATAAGATATCGCACCCTTGCCATTTTAGACAGTTTACAAAAAAAAAAAAGAAAAGGCACGGATCTCGCTGTGAATCCACATCAACAGCATATTTAATGTCGGAGTTAATTAGCCGACATGATCGCTCCGCGTGCGCTTTGTGATGGCATGTTTTACCCACGAGTGTAAACTATTTGTTTCCATGCGTTTTCTATTCTCGCCTGTACATGAGAGAGAGAGAGGGATGCTGAGGAAAAAACCTTCACCAGATCCTCATCTCGGTCTCCCTCAAACGGAGACGGATGCCTTTGATGGTTCCGAGTGTGTAATCTGATTTCGAAAATGAATCTGGTGTGTTAGTCTTTACATGCATGTGCGAGCTGTGGAGGTTCATCCCCGACATTAATTTGAATTACTCATATAGAGACACAAAAATAAAGCTGATGACTGGTTTAACTAACTGTTCTGATCTGGGGCTGCTGCAGTTGGTCAGGTTAAGGTTCAACTGACGACCTGAACATCTTGAATGACCAGGATATTCCATCAATGGATTTTAATTATTCTTTGGGCTCACATTGTGAAAGAGTGGTTCAGGCAGAATGAGATATAATTTTCACACATGGATGGGCCGCCACAGAGTCCATATCTTAACCTCATTGAGAATCTTTGGGATGTGCTGGAGAAGGCTTTGTGCAGTTGTTCTAGGGCTGGGTACTGATACATTGTTTATACTGATACCTGAAATGCCTATACTAAAATATCTGTCATTCTTTGACATTAGACTCATTTATTTGAGATGAATCAACCAAATAGCAATGGGAAAAAGCGATTAAAAAGTGACCACAAAAAAACACATAAACATGTCAAAAAGAGACAAAGATGCAACAGAAGTGACAAAAAGCAATGAAAAAGGAACAGAAGGTGACAAAAACTCGACAAAAAAGTGACAAAAACATGGCGAAAACACAACAAAAAAGCTTGAAAAGCAACAAGAAATGACAAAAACATGACAAAAGGAGAGGAAATCACAACAAAAATGTGACAAGAACACAGCGAAAATGTGACAACAAAGTTGAGATCACTTTTGTATGTCTTAGCTTTCAAATGAAGTGTTACACTGTTGCTCTCTGTACGCTTTTAAAATTGGGTCTGGAGAAATGCACTCGATTCAGGCAGAAGAGGTTAATTCTGTCCCTGGAACCAACAGCATTAAAATTTGGTCTCTAAAGTTTGAGCAAGTGACCTTTTCTTGATGACATTCTTTTTTTGATACGGCGTTGGGCGTCCACAAATGATCATATACGAAACCCACTTTGGGTTGAATTAAATAAATGCGTATTCAACCAAATAAAGATACAGAGACACACAGACAGGACACCAAGGTGGTCCAACTGCCCAAATTCATGTTGCCGGTGGGTGTATTAGATTAAATTGGTTTGAAACCGACAACACCACCTAGTTGAGGGACTAGGACCTGATTATAAAACCACAGGTTCGTACCACAGGTGTGAGCAGTGAAACCAAGAGATAAAAAGTTTTATTACATTTATTACAGAAAAGATGATTAAAACAATAACACTAGGCATAGTGCTAAAAAGTCTAAAATAGGGGTGAAGACTAAAGGGGGGTGGAGTGAAAGCTGAGCCTGGGCAGGCGAGGTGAAGAGACACCGGCATCCTTCCGACCGCCGCCGCTGTACTGCTCGGTATTCCGCCTTTGACGGCGGACTCAGTTCCCTTTTGGCTCCTGTTCCGCTGCCACGTGGACCCGGCCCTAGCGACATAACACAGCTGCCAGTGGGGGGGAAGAATGGATCGACTCTGCGTGCCTTCCCCAGGTGTGATACTCACCGCATCTGGACGGCGCTGAACTCCTGGCCGCCCAGTAAACAGGCCTTGTATCACACCGTGGTCCACGCCTCCGTGGTCAGCGCCACTCTCCCTGCCGATGCCTTTTCCGTACCCGTGGCCCGTCTGCCCAAGCTGCCGATTGCCCTCACGTGCTTCCGCCGCACGCTTGTGTTGTCCTGCCTCTGTGTTCTGCCGTCTCCCGCACACTCCCTTTGTTCTTTTTGGTGACTCACTTTCGCCGCTGCGTTTAATGTACCGATTGTCTGAATACAAAAAAACAAATGTTCACAAAAACACTGCAAACAAAACAACAACAATATCTGACATGCACATACAAGTTGAAGACAAATAATAATGATAATGGCCATGGGCCCACACCCACACATACATAACGGAGGAGGAAAATGTTCACAATAATGTTAAAGTTAACATTAAAACACAGTCAACACATATCAAATTTTCCCTCATATTGTGCAGTCCATTTATGCACTAACGCTACAAATAACTTCCCACGTTGCTCTAAATTCCATCAAACTGAGTAGCTCTTTAACAGTCTGCCCGCATTCCTGGTCATTAAAACTTTGCAGCTTCAAGTGGCAGCCTGCGCACACGTCCCGTTGACCCTGAACCAATTACTTTTCACTACACACTTAGAGTTCTCAAATGTCATCACATTTCCATACCTGAAATGTCATGCTCTGAATATGCGTCTGTGTGGGCCGGCTGCACGCGACTGATGTTTATAAGCAATACATCTTTGCTGTTGGCTGTCTCTTTGACACTTTGTCGCCTTTAGACAGATTTGGAAGATTTGGACCTTGATGTACACATACAGCATAATTTTCTCCCATGTTTTTTATGGATCAAAAGAGTTGGCAAAGTGTTGATAAGGGTTGGGGGCGGCTTTGGGGGTCAAAGAGATCATATTTACAGATCAAGAGCGATCAGGGTCACTAGTGTTGTGGAAGGCGATTGATTTTCAACGCTTTGAGATGAAATTCGAAAAGCTCCAAAACAAGCTTGTGGGGGGGCTTTTGTTCACAGAAGCTCGCGCGCAATTCCAGATGAAGGTCGGAAGGTCGGCGGCGAGGTTGTGGCGAGGTCAATGGGAGGGGCCAAAAGGGCCCCTTCGCTTTCAGCGGGCGAATTGCCTTGTGCCTTTGAGGTCTATTAAATCTGACGATCGTCTCCAAACGCAGTGATGCTGCCAAGAGACTTTCAAACCTTCAATCACCAGATATCACAGCATTTTCTGACAACAGCCCCGTGTTTGTAAGGATTTCAGCTCTGCTCCAGGTTTTGTTGTGAAGGAAATAAGAGATGTGGTTTACAGTGATCATGTTGCAAACACACAAAAATTGTTTTCAATTCTTGCACCAGGAAAGTAGAACATTTACAAATATTTTCTATTGAAGATGAGAGACTGCAGTTGAAAAGTAAAAAAAGAGAGATACTGTATCAATATAAAACTGAATTGCCTGAATTTTCAGCTGTGAAATCAAAATAATGGATTGAGCTTTAAATTGAAGGTTTTATTGCGTTAAAATATTACTTACAAAGACACAAAGATCCTCATTTCACCTTTAAGGGTTCAAAGCTCAATAAATTAGGAATTAGATATAAAAAAGTACCTCTGAAAAAAAACATTTTTCAAAATAAGGCTGGACAAGATGGCAAAAAAATTATGATTTTTGTTGTTGTCTTGATTTAGTTTTTTCATAATCAAAATAAATACATGTTGCTGAATCAAGAACTCAATCAGACCTTTCATACAAACCTCAGCTCAAACAAAACGAAAGCTCTCCTCCAGGATCACAAAACTCGTTTTGTCTCACTCCAAAACGAGGTGCCGTTTCTGCTAACGAAATGGCTCTAGATCTGACAATTACAATTACATGATGATTACTGAGATTAACCAAAGTAGAAATTACGATTTCGATAAATTTTTTATTAATTATACTTCAAAATATTGTTAAGTACAAGACGGGAAACATTGGAGTCTGTAAGAGGTACACAGGTGGCACAAAAACCTAATTTTGAGAAAAAGGTAAATTATGTCACGTCTGCCATGCGCCTGTACAGTTATCCCATCTTTAGCTGTAATTTGGCATGGATACCAAACATGTCAACGTTTGTGAATCAATATTTGTGAAAAATTGTAAACAAAATAAAAAATGTAAGGATAGCAAAGGGTGAGTTTTATCTTTTCTTTTCCTTTTTTACTCTGACATTAAAATGCAGTTGAGAAGATAAGAAGTCGAAAGCTGTTGTTGTTTTCCATGTTTGTTGGGAGGCAGTAAAACACTGTCCACTCCCCACTCTAGATGACTTTGTTGCACTCCACTGATGCCCGTCGAGATGCCCGGGCTGTGATGAACGCTCCCTGTTTAATTGTGCATACATGGTCCATATGCAGCCCACACAGAGAGGCTCTATGGCCCCTCTCGTGTCCTTCCTGACCGTAATGATTGGATATATCAGGGACAGAGGAGGGGAGCACGTGGTAAACAGATAATTACAGGCACGCAGTTAACGTGAACTACCTTGAATCACAATCTTTAGTCTGTGTGTTGCAATTTATGTTGCAATTTATGCTCATCGCAGCAGAAATTTAATGTTGTTGACTGGACTGGGCTGGTTGAGTTGAGGACATTTGGCCTCCATCTTTTGAGAGGATATACAGTATTTGTCAAAAGATTGGCTCACACACAAACTTAGTTATTTTTCTGGACTCAAATCTCTACGATGAACCTTGTTGAAATCCAAGTTATGAAGCTTAAGCGTACATTCAACCTGGAAGACCTACCTACAGCACTCCATTCATCACTCATCTCAACGCACCAATTATCCAATCATCACTTCATCATCGCAGCGGCACAGTCCTGCTTCAACCATTCATTGCCCAGGATTACCCTCTTAAGCCCCCTCGTTCACTACCTCAGCCATTTCCCAGCGTGCTGCGACCCTCCTCCGCCCCTCCTCCACCTGGCTTCATCTCTACTCTGCTCTGTCGAGGCTCGTCGTCCACTGGCCGCCTCAGACCTCATCCTCTGCCAGTGTCCAGACTTTGGCGGGAGACACGCCTACATTCATTCATCACGCCCATGCATATATCATACCGTTGATTCACATGTCTTCCGCCGGGGTCTGAGCTCCAAATATGATTTATGTCTAAAACTCTTCTAATGCAGCTTTGTTTCTGTAAGTCAGGGTGAATTATGTCTTTACAAACAGGACATCCATATTACATGTAAGAGAAGTACCATTAAAGTAGCAATGGACAGGCATCTTTTTATGCTATTTAACCTGGCAGCAGTATTGGCACATGTTTGGAGCTACAGTAGCCATTGTTGTGTTAGTGGACATATTAGCAGAACAAAACTGAAATCAGCAGCTGTTGTATTTTAGCACATTTGACAAAAAGGTTCACAGAGATCTGAACATAGCACTTTAGCCCTAATTGGAATTCTCACCACACAATCGCTCCATTTTCCAGCTTTTGGTTTTGATGTTTCATGCTTAACTAGTTCCTCGTGTTACCAAATCGAAATACGCCAGCCTCGTGAGCGGCCATTGCCCAACAAGCAGCACATCTAAACATTGGACTGACAAACAACACCTGAGCTTGTGTTATTGTGCACACGAGTTAACGCGCAAACACACACGCACAGACTGAAGGTAAGCCATGTGTATAGTCTAACCAAGTTAAATAGGCCCTGGATGTTTAGGTCATTGGAAAAGATGGTAAATGGTCGCATTTAAGGGAGCTGTATCATGCTATTTTAGCCATTCCAAAGTAAAGTATAGGCATTTATATGATATATTGTACCTCTATCACTATGGAGTACTCATTTTTGAGAGAAATATAAGTATTTTCTGGGGTTATTTTTCAAACCCGGAAGACAAGACACTTCGATTCAGTTGACTCCGCCCTCTCTCCACTCATTCTACATTTGCAGTATTATAAATATAAATATCGCTGCAAAAAGTGAAGTTACTTCACATAATGCAGTTATAAGGTGTTGACATGTGCAACACAGTTTCATAAATGGCTAACACACACGCTAACACGCGTTTGACTCACGTTTGACTCACCGCTCAGCCTGGCCTCCCCATCATCGTTGGGTGTTTATGTTATGGCACTCGCGTTGGTTATAAAAGTTAATCCACTTTGATTCTGGCCAAGGTTCACCAAGCATCCATCAGGTTGGTTGATATAGTAGCTAGCTGAATCCCAGAAAGAAATTCCAACTTCTGGCGAGTGCACTCTTCTTTAGGAAGGTTTAATAGTCCTATCGTAGCCAAACCATGGATCTAATAGAGCCAAACGCGCATCCGTGACATTATCGTTGGGTAAGAAAAAGAACAGGCGGTGTCCAGAGTAGGTTACAAAGAGCTCCGTCTTCAAAAACATGACTTCTGATCGGATCCTCCGGCCGGGGGTGCGTTTGTTTACTCTTCCGGGACAGCACAGACGCGTTGGAGAGTTTCTTTTTTTTAATTTATTTTTTATGTATTACTCTCTTACAACAAAAATAATGAAAACGCTGTTTTATAAATTAAAATCAGGCCGTAAGGCATTACATTACAGACGTAGAGCACTTCCGTTCCTTTGTGACGACACAACTGAACAACTCAGTCGTTTACCAGGAGAGGGCGGAGCAGCTGCTCAGAGAGCAGGATTCAGGAGGATTACTGAGAACTGCGTGCATGAAGCCAAAAACAGCTCTGGGGGTGTTTTTGATAAGGAAATAGCATAACAACATGGCTAAAAACTCCATAAAGTCGATTTTGCATGATATAGGACCTTTAAATGACATGAATTACTATAGCGTGTTTGTTTTTGGTCAGGCAGTGTATTTTTAACCTGCTGCCTCAGTTTATCGATCTTAGCGATACCAGCAAACGTCTAGGCAGATCAATATCACAGTCTGTTGGTGATCTGTGCCATTGGACAACCTAGGAAGAAGTGAACCATGGCCTCTTTAGTTGCAGCGACGTGTTCTGAAACGGCGCTCGGATAACTGGCTCAACCACTTCCGCATCATTAGATAGATATCTGAGCAGTGAGCTCGAGCGTAACATCAGTATAAAGGAATTGGGGTGTGGCCACTGCAGGCCCTTGTGTAACCTCAAACAGATGAGGTGGGGCCTATCCATATTTTTGATTCATCTAAACACATACATACATTATAATGAACTGAGGTGCACATATCCGTGTTGCATGCACACGCCTCCAGCAGTAGTAGTAGTAGAAATAGTAGTGGCAGTGGTATTTTCTAAACCCGAATGATCCCTTTGTCTGATCAAAGCGCATCGAGGTCTTTGCCGTGCAGGAAACACAACATAGTGGAGGTCTTTATACCCAATGGTAATCGCCTCCCAGCGCAGCTTCAGCACTTTCTCCCAGCCCTTTCTTCTCGCTGTCCTCCCACTGGGCTCATCACAACCATCCGCAATGCGTGCGAGAGCCGAGCGCTGTCCTTCAGTTCCAACGCAAATTCCCTCTTCGCCATTCACACCGCTCGTTTTTGCTTCGCCTTGGCCCCTTGTTAATGCATCCCCCCGTCCGTGTTTCTCGATGTTCCTCTGCCGACATTTCATGAAACACTTTCTTGCTGTCGCTGTTGTTGCTTACGAGGTCAGGAGTTTGCAGCAAAGCAAAACATAGTGTAAAAGCGTCAAAGACAATAAAAAGTAACTGCTGTGTGAGTGTCTTGTATTTGAAGCCATGTCTGTGGAGAATCTGTAAATAATTGCTGTTTATGAATGAAGTCGTTTTTTTTTGTGTGTTTTTTGCGTAGGCCTTGGAAGTGTACGCTCATAAAAAGAAATTTGAAACAAGGTCCTATTTTCTCTGTCTTTGTTGGTTATGTTTTGGCCATGTGTCTACCTCCTTCTTCTTATTGGCATTGGACTTCTGATAATTGCGTAAGCCAAGTAGGGCTGAAACAACTAATCGATTAATCGACGACTAATTGATTATTGAAATAGTCGACAACTATTTTAATAATCGATTAATCGTTTTCTGGTTCACACAGACTCCATGAAAATGTAGTATTTTTTGATGAAAACCTACTTTGTTTTTATAGTTAGGGTCTGTAGTGTTTTGTACATTGTAAATTTCATGAATATCTGTCTGTGTCTCATCCAATCAGAAGCAGAATTAGCGCCAAGAGTCTCCAACAAACATTTACTTTAAGTTTAGTCTAAGTTTACTCCATCAACACATCCTCAAGTGGCGCCATTTTAGCTTCATGTGATGAAAATAATAGAAAAAATAAAATGTTCATACACCATTCACAGCCAATCGATTAATCGATTAGTCGTAAATATAATCGATAGATTAATCGATTACAAAATAATCGTTAGTTGCAGCCCTGAAGCCAAGAAGAAGAAACGGAGATGAAGATGCATGGACTTGCTATTTCCAACTATTCTAGCATTGTATGACAAAGACTACAGTAAAATCCATCAGCCGATAAGTACTGTCCTTCCACCCACCATACTCTGTCCCCTACGAACTACTTTATTTTGTCATTGCTTACTCAAGTGCCCATCTCAGCACAATGGCTACACAACAACGGCAGTTTCTCCAGCCGTATTTCCTCCTTAATCATGCACTCTTTAGTGCATTAGTTCTCCTCTTTTCGGCCTCAAGTGGACATATTAAACATGTGCTGATGGATGTGGCCCAGCGCTGACCTTGCAATATTATCTATCATTATTTTCAGCCTTTTCATTAAAATCCGCACACTGCATGAGGGATAAGCAGTGGGCTCAGGGAATGTTCCTCTATTTATTCTCATGCTATTATATTGAAGATGGATCCTGAAATAGTTAATCTATGTTTATTTATGAATCATTCTGCACTCTGGCTTGCATACAGTGGCTGTACTTTTCTGGAAATCCCGACAGACCTATGCTTTCATGAATGTTCTCAAAGAACACTGTGATTAAGAGCAGTGGAATGAGTCTGTAGTCGTTCCCGAGGGCAGTCGTTCTCAACTGGTGGGTCTGGACGCAAAAATGTGTTGCAGAACAATTTTCTTTCCATATTTAGACAACGCAACAGCACCCAAGTGTGTTAAAATGACTAGTTTTGATTACAACGATACAATTTCAGCTTATTCAATGCCAGATCAACCATAATTGAGGTGGTGGACAGTTTTAAGTACCTGGATGTTCACCTCAATAATAAACTGGACTGGTCCCACAACACCAAGGCCCTGTACAAGAGGGGCCAAAGTCGCCTCCACCTTCTGAGGAGACTGAGGTCCTTCGGAGTGAGTAGGCCTCTGCTCAGGACTTTACTCTGTGGTAGCCTCTGCTATCCACTACGCTACCGTGTGCTGGGCCCCGGGCAGCACAGAGCGGGACAAGAACAGACTGAACAAGCTGGTCAGGAGGGCCAGCTCCGTCCTGGGCTGCCTCCTGGACTCTGTGGAGGAGGTGAGGGACAGGAGGGTGTTAGCCAAGCTCACCTCCATCATGGACAACACCTCCCACCCACTGCACGGG
Organism: Neogobius melanostomus; assembly: GCA_007210695.1. NCBI lineage: Eukaryota > Metazoa > Chordata > Actinopteri > Gobiiformes > Gobiidae > Neogobius > Neogobius melanostomus. Next base: position 5,386,041 of record VHKM01000042.1, on the reverse strand, counting down.
ACTGTAGAGGAGCTGAGCAGCTCTTTCAGTGGAAGACTGAGACACCCTCGGTGCAAGAAGGAGCGCTACCGCAGGGCCTTCATCCCCACTGCTGTCAGACTGTACAACAAGACTGTAATAATAATAATAATAATAATGCATCGGTTTTATATAGCGCTTTTCTGGACACTCAAAGACGCTTTACATTGCACTATTCATTCATTCCATACCTGGTGGTAGTAAGCTACTATTGTAGCCACAGCTGCCCTGGGGTAGACTGACAGAAGCGAGGCAACCAGTCTGCGCTATCGGCCCCTCCGACCACCACCAACCACTCACTCACACACTACATTCGCTAGGCTTCCTGGTGTTACTAAACGGTCTCCCATCCAAGTACCGACCAGGCCCTTCCCTGCTTAGCTTCCAAGGTCTGACGGGATTGGGCAGAGCAAAGGTATGTAAAGTAACGTGCAAAACTACTATTCTCTGTACCAGCGCCATTTTATTCCCTCTATCAGCGTCACTTATTGACAACCTGCATTAGGACTGTAAACTTTGCACTGCCAATGCTGACCTTGATATTCTACTTTTTATAGTCTGTTCTAATTTTATTTATTTTTATTTTCTTAAAGCAGAACTAAATAAGCACCATTGCAGCTGTCGTGGCATGCTGCAATTGTTTTACTCATTGATTGTCCGTGAGAGTAAATACTACGCTGAGAAAAGTCAAAGGTAGAGAGGGATATTGTATATTGTGCCACAACCCAATTATACAATGGAGATATTTTTGTTCCGCTCAAAGTTGGCTGTAAATACTGCTAAAGCGGCACTAGCCCACAGTTAGCTTTGCCCGTTAGCCTGTAATAAACCAAATAACAACGTTTTGCAAAATGTTCAATTGAAAGCTATAGACAGACCCTCAGAGGGACTACAAAGAGGATGGATTAAGGTTAAAAAAAAGTTACTTAGTTCTGCTTTAAGGATTGGAACAATTATTCATCAGTCATCTAGGTCAAATTTCTCAAATTTTTCAGTCCGCAACCCCCAAAATCACTAAATCAACCACTCGGGCCCCCCTTCTGTAACATGTAATGAGCATTTATAATAATTTAAGCAAAACGTTTATAATCTGGTTTAATTATGTTAGTTTGGATACTGTATTTTGATATTCGCTGTTTCCAATCAAAAATACATACATTTCAATGTCAAATTGCATGTTGGATTGTTGATGACAAAATGAATACTAGAGTCGGAATACTTCGGTAACAATGACGTTTTCATTATTACAGGATTCATTCATTCATCCCTGTAGTATTTTTGACAATAAGGATAAATGGATATGATCTTGGCATCAGACTAACGCAATGAAATTGAAATTATGGGGGGGTGAGGGGTGGGGGAAGGTCTGAAAACATATGGAGACATATGGCTGAGGGCAAAAAACCCCACATAAACAAAAATCGCAGCGGCGGCAGAGCAGACAGAGATGTTGAGTCAGCGCATTTCTGTTTAATTACCATTCACCTGGGCCAAAAAGGGACTAATGGGAGAATTGGCGACCATCCCAGACAAACAAGCGTTCCACTTGGCTTCAGAAAGCTGAAAATCTCCGGTCAGGCTCGTCGGTGTGGTCTGTCGGTAAACTGCAAAGCGGAAACGCGAGCAGAAGTTACAACAAGGGTTCTCTCGCTCGCTAACATGTCTGCTAACCGCATCACAGCGTGACAACATGGGAACTTGGATGCATCACGCGAGCAAAGAGCAGTGAGGGAGTCAAGTGTATAGCGGCGGTTAGTTACTGTTGAAAATCATGTGATATGCAGTACCATATTCAATCTCTTATCAGGCTTTCATAATAATGCAATGAAAGATGAATGACTCAGTAGTAGAGGCGATATTTGGGGATTTTGCTATATCAGCTATCGGCTGATCTTGTGCCAATAAAAGCCAATATCTCCGGAGCCGGAAGTGATATAGACTCCTGTTTTTTGTACATTGGAAAGAGCAAAGTCAGGGCTTTAAAACAAGTCCTCCCACAACTTCCTCGGCCTCAGGGGAACAGACAAACACTGCGATGAAAATTGGTTTGCAACAAGTTTTAAAGGGCCTACAGTGCCTTACGAAAGTACTAATACACCTTGAACTTTTGCACATTTTGTCATGTTTACAGCCCTAAACGTAAAGATTTTATTTTTAATTTTTTTACTGAAAGTTCACACACAAGTAACAGACAACTGTGAAGTGAAAGCAAAATGATACATGATTCTGTTATTTTACAAAAAAGTGAAAAGTGGGGCGAAGTATTCATACAGCATTTTTCCTAATGACTGCAGAAAGTTCGCACCTTGCCCTAACCATTAAATAGAGGCCACCTATGCGTAATCTACTCTCAGTATAATTCCAGCTGTTCTGTGAGGGCCTCAGAGCTATGGTCAGAGTGTATTGGTCACTAAACAACATCCTGAAGGCCAAGGAGCAACTTTATCCCTGACCAGAGAGGTCAGGGATAAAGTTGTGGAGACGTTTAAAGCAGCGTTAAGTTATACAAAGATTTCCCAAGATTTGAACATCTCACTGTTCAATCCATCATTTGGAAATGGAAAGAGTATAGCACCACTGCGAACTTACCAAGACACGGGCGTCCACCTAAACTAACAGACCGAACAAGGAGAGCACTGGTAAGAAATGCAACCAAGTGCCCCAAGATAACTCTGGAGGAGCTGCGACGTACTGCCGCTGAGCTGGGGGAATCTGTACATGGGACAACTAGAGTCGTACTCTACACAAATCTGGCCTTCATGGACGAGTGGCAAGAAGAAAGCCATTATTGAAAGGAGGCCATAAGAAATCCCGTTTGAAGTTTGCTAGAAGTCATATGGAGGACACAGCTACCATGTGGAAGAAGGTGCTTTGGTCAGATGAGACAAAAATTGAACTTTTTGGCCCAAATGCAAAACGTTATGTATGGCACAAACCTAACACTGCTCATCGTCCTGAGTGCACCATCCCCAGTGTCAAATATGGTGGGGGGAGCATCATGCTATGGGGCTGCTTTGCCTCAGTGGGGACTGGGAAGATTGTAAGAATAGTTGGGAAGATGGATGAGCCAAATACAGAGACATTTTGGAGGAAAACCTGCTGGAGTCAGCAAGAGAATTGAGGCTGGGACGGAGATTCACCTTCCAGCAGGACAATGACCCTAAACACAAAGCTAAATCTACAATGGAATGGTTTAAAAACAAACATATTAATGTGTTAGAATGGCCCAGTCAAAGTCCTGACCTAAATCCTATTGAAAATCTGTGGAAAGACCTGAAAACTGCTGTACACAAACGCTCTCCTTCTAATTTTGCTTGAGTTGTTTTGTAAAGAGGAATGGGCTAAAATGTCAGTCTCTAGATGTGCAAACCTTGCAGTCATACCCCAAAAGACTTGCTGCTGTTATTGTAGCAAAAGGGGGTTCCACAAAGTATTAAGTCATGCTGTATGAATACTTATGCACGCCCCACTTTTCACTTTTCTATTTTTGGAAAAATAACAGAATCATGTATCATTTTGCTTTCACTTCACAGTTGTCTGTTACTTGTGTGTGAACTTTCAGTAAAAAAATTCAAAATGAAATCTTTACGTTTAGGGTTGTAAACATGACAAAATGTGCAAAGGTTCAAGGTGTATTAGTACTTTGGCAAGGCACTGTATATCATGCAAAATCAACTTTTTTGAGCTTTTAACCATATTGTACTGCTATTTCCTGTTTTTTGGCTTCATTCACGCCTGTCTGAGCAATCCTCCTAAATCCAGTGCCTTATGGCCTGATTTAAATTTATAAAAAAGAAAAAATAAATAACAAGGAAGTGCCCGACGTGTCTGTGCTGCTGTATACAGTATATGTCAGTGGTGCCGCCCCTGCAGAGTGAACAAACACACCCCCTGAGCGTCTGAACAAAGTCATTTTTGTGGCGAGGTTGTGAAGAAGAGGCTCCTCTGCACACCGCCTGTACATTGTTTTCTTGCCTATCGATAATGTCTCTGCGAAAATGCCCTGTTGGCTACGAGAGGTACAGGACTTTATTCACCCTTCCTACAGAAGAGTCCACTCGCCAAAAGTTGGAATTTCTGTCCAGGATTCAGCGACTAACCAGCCAGAATGTGTTTGTCACTATTTCTACTACTGGTAATGCAGCATGGGCGGCATGAACTCGGGGAGAGGGGTGAAGTTAACTAAATCCAAGTGTCTTGTCTTCTGGGTTGGTAAAATACCATCAGAATATACTTATATTTCTCACAAAAATTAGTACTCCATAGTGGTAGAGGTACATCATATAAATGCCTATAGTTTGCTTTACTTACTTGCTAAAATGGCATGATATAGGCCCTTTAAATACAAGTTTTATTAAATCTTAGTCAATATGGACATGCTGTATGTCATTTTGAAGCACAGAACCGGAAAATTCAATTCCTGAGTTAGTTTTAACCTCCACAATAGGTTGCGTTCACGTTATAGAATTCTATTTCAGTTGGAGGGCAGGTGTCAATACAACTCTATGGGAGAGAAACCGTTTTTGAAAGAAATTTCCAAAAAGAAAATGTCCAAATGTTTTCTCTGATCATCATGTGACAGTGATTGGATTCACAAACCTGACATGTGAATTTTATGGCTGAAAGTCCTTTCTACTGGCTAACATCAAGCACATGGTTTTTGAATATTGTCTCCACTTTTGGACGCCTTTGTGAGGAAATAATTAGACATGTTCATATGTGCTGGAAGATATGACTTTGAACTTTGTGACAGCTTTTGTTTCATGTGAATTGGCCCAGTAATTACAGAGAAATTAGCAATAATTTAAGACTATAAATCTGCATTTTGAGCGTTACTATGGTTACGGCCATGAAATTTTCAGTTGTCACGTGAACGCAACCTATTGTATTTTTGATCGCAGCGCAACATGCTGTGGCTAGCAGCAGTATGCTAATGCTAACGGCAGCATGCTAAATGTTAGCGGTAACTAATCAAAGCTGGGACAGAAACTACTATATCAGCTAGAGTACTATAATAAAATCAGCCACTGCTGGAGCGGCCAAGTGTTTATGTTTTTTAGCTACAGACCAGACATTTGGAAATATTGGTCGGCTGAGCATATCGACATCGACCAATAAAAATCCCCAAAAACGGCATCGGCCCTACAAAAACCCATATTGGTCGACCTCTCTGTACTCTGTAGTGACATTGTTATCATTTATTGTTTTATACTCATTTAGTGGTAGAGCTCATTTGTATTGTTCTGGCTATATTATTTTTGTGGTCGCATGTTCAGCACTTTGGAAACATTTTGTTGTTTAAATGTGCTATATAAATAAAGTGGATTGGATTGGATTATCATGTATATATTGTAAAATGCATGTTTCCTATTCTTCCTTTGCCAGCCTTCCACTCCTAGTTTTCTCTCACAACTTTTGTGTCAATTCACTCATCGATGCTAAAATGGAAGACGGTATGAAAGCGGAAGACTTTCTCAACTTCTCTCGCCTGTAATCGATAGAATTCAGTGCTTCGCCCTTTGATTGGCAGACGGTGGCGCTTTTTCTCAATCTCCTGCGTGATTTTCACTTTGTCTGCACGGGTCAGCGGTCAGCGTAAATACTTTTGTAGCCTCCTGCATTTAACAGATACACATCAGAGTCAGCTTTCCAATGGTTCATTTAGACCTTGTCCCATTGATTTGTCCCACTAAAAGCCTTGATTGAAATTACATTGAAGTCGCTTCGCACCTATCAATTTCACAAAATGGAGACTGCAGACGTGAAACGGCAGCACAGGAGAGGGCCGATAATGTGTTTTTGCATTACCTGACAGCAGTAATGGGGACTTTCATCAGTATGGTTCATTTGGCCAACTTAAATTACGTTTTTTTCAGTGTGAAAAAAAAAATTGCCTTATGAGATCTGACCTCTTGATTACTGTAGCTAAGAAAATGTGAGCAATAATCTCTCTCGATAATATTTCCATCGATGCCAACTTATTAAAGACATGTGTTCAGTGCCGTTTGCCGAGCACCATGCCAGCAGAAGTTTGCCGATAATGTTTCTAATAGCGTGCTGCAATGTCAGATGCGCTCGCTACGCCTCATTAGTTTTCTTCAAATAGTGCTTTTGTCTATGTTTTCTTTTGACGATTCAGTAAGTGTCTTAATGGCAACTTTAAGACTTATATTGCCAGATGTTATTTACTAGCGTGCCTTAGCAAAACAAGACACAGAGAAGAGTGTGGAAACGGTGTTAACCTCGAGCAAAAGAGATGTACTTGAAGTTGAAATATTATTACGTTAAAAAGGTTTATGTGGAATAAGATGCAACGCCTTTGTAATGATACGACTTTGAAACGAGACGGCTGTTTCCGCAAATTTACCTTTACAATAAGTAATGTCTTTTATTTTTGGAGCGCTTCGAGCTAGTAATTACAATTCATAGGACACGCTGTGGGGCTTTATTCAAATCTGTGTAATTCAGGTGTAACTGTGGCGGCTATGAGTTCTTTCCTCAAACTGCATCGTTTACATTTTCCATCGTAAGCTTTTTAGATTTCACTCTCCACGATGCTCTTCTCGGTCGGACTTTGAGAGACCTTTGGGTCCTAGCTCAACAACAATGACTCTTCACTCCTACATCAGAATCTTGATCCGTATACCAGGTCCAAGGCTTCAGGTCAGGTACCTCTAATATACGGCAAACTTTGGGTGCGGGCGGGTCGGATTAGAAATCGCTTTTTTTCCCCCTTACATTGTTGGCTTACAACATACAGTGCATTCTTATCCATAATGCTACACAAAGTCGGCTGTGTTTTGTTATATGTCCAGTTTAATGGGGTAAACGTATCATGAGCATGTTTTGTTTTCTCATTGTGATGAGTTCAGGTGTAGCCTGTAGCTCTTGTGTGACTTTGTTCACCGCTCCAAAAGTGTGCACAACAGCAGTGCCCAACCAAATGCGCGACAGGCACGTGTGATGAAAACAATGCAGCAGCAAGAAGCAAGGCACAGCTAAAATGACAAGGTGCGACAGCTTCTTACTAACCTGAGGAGACAAGCTTCTCATAGCATCAGGTAGGTTGGCTGCTCCCAGGTCACTTTAGTTCCAACCTCTGTTTAGTTTGACTGAAAGAGTTGTCCAAGGCGTGGTAAAAGTAAAGCCTTTGGAAAGTTTCTGTTCCTCAAGTCCATAAGCGATTTCAAAGGTTCCTCAGAGGCGCAGTAACAAAACAAAGCATCAAACTGTAAACTTAGAGTCACGTGACGCACTCCCGTTTAAAAGGGACTAGATGGAAGTTTACATTTTTATACTCGCTACTGCCACCTCAGGTCTTACGTGTAACTGCAGTTTCTATATTAAGCTTGTGCATGACGGTACTTAGGACCCGAATTAACACCTTTTTGGGTGACAGTGCAGGATTTTAGAGGCAGTTGTCGCCCTACAAAGGAAAAACGCAGTAACTACACTCTGGGTGAAACTGAGAAAACTGACTTTTTAGTTTTTTTGATGCCCTGTCAAAATGGTTTGATCTTTATCATTTATTTCTTTTTATGTTGTAGCTTTTTTTTATTAATTATTATGGGTATAACACACAAACTCTAAATTTACTCTAGTCCCTAAAAATGCACATACTGCACTTTTCCTTTGTACAAGCCTACATTCCACATAGGTTATACAAAGGAAAAGTGCAGTATGTGTATGTTTGTTGTGTCAAATGCTGTTTTTTTGCTTTCTGGTATTATATTTATGTTAGTAAATTATCATCTGCGTCAGTACCAATCATAATGTGCGATGTAAAAGTAGTTCATGTAAAGCATTACTTTCTTATGGTAAGGGGAATCCATATACTGTATTAAGTGTATATATGTATATTAAATACCTAATTTTTATAAGAACCCAAACAATTTGGACTTGAATCAAATTTATTCAACAAACAAACAAATCTAATTTGAACTTAAATGTTAAACTTTCTACAAAACTAATATATAAAAACGAAATATATAAAAATATTCAATGAACCATTTCATATTTTTTCTTTGTGTAAACCTTTCCATGGATAGTTCCGTTTTGTGGCCATTTCGACCATTATCTGGTCCTGTGACAGTGCCATAATCGCTTTTTTGAGCATTCGAAATACGCCACAGTCAAGGCTGATGAAGCCAAGACGGTTTTCCTGGAGAGGAGTCCTGGTTGCACAGTAACTGCATCCCCCTTGGTTTTTGTGTCAATTTTGTAGTTACTGCAAATTAAATTATGGATTTTCTCTAAAACGGAATAGTTTTGAAACAACCACTTTGGTATAAGATAGTACAGATGAGAAGAAGTTCAAATCTGCTCTTAACTCAATTTTGACAAACTATGCAGTTACTGCGTTTTTCCTTTGTAGGATCTACACATTAGGTCATTACTGAAGCATGTAGGGGTGGAAAATACATAATTTTATAATTTTTAAACTCTGTCTAGAGCAGCGAATGCGGCGGCTTTTTAATGTGTGTGGGTTGGGGTCGGGTTGGCAAACTGAGACTAATTTTTTCGTGTCTGGTTGAGGCGGGTCAGAAAGAAAGCTGACCTGCACATCACTAATGTGTACACTGTTAAGTAGTTGGAATGCTGGCAATTTGCAATAAATATTAGATGAAAATAGATGAAGACATTATTTACAAACGTGATTAAACGCCTTCACAATCCACACTTGAAATCAATGAAGCAAAAGGTCAAGTCTGAATAAAAAAATAATAAATGTGAGATGACATCTACACAGCAAATGTAACATTCATTTCCTATTGTAGATGCAAGTATTTCAAGATAATAAGTATCCATCAGATTCTCAGAATGTTCACAAGCTCACAAGACAGTTTGCCTGATAAACAATGCAGCGGCAATTCCATCACTACGCAGCACTTGCCTATTGATGCGACTGCCATTCATTTTCAGTTTGTGGGTCACTTGATGGAGTGATGTAAATATGCAGTGACACTGTTTTAATATGAACCAAACATACTCTGATTGTCATAACATGGCGATATGAGCAAAAGCGTAAGTGACAAGCTGCCCATATGCACAATGGCAGGATAGACGAATGCGTGTGTTTTTAGTGCCGTGACATAAGCGCCATGTTTGATAACAGGGCTGTCACAACATTCATTAAAAAGGGCGGTTGTGATTGGCCCTTTTCAACAACATTGACTCGTGCTAAATGTAAGAAAACCAATGTGGTCAATATACATGCCGCTGTAGGCTCCACAGACAGAGGAAGGAGAGGAGCAGAAAGTTTCAAACAGATTAATCATGAAGAATGCAACAGCTCACACCTTATTTGAGGTGAAAAATTAAATATTCAAGTGACTTGCGCCTAAGCCTCGCGTCATAGAGGACAGTCCACTTTATAAACGTTCAACAGTTTCAATTTGTTAGGTGGTTGGATGTCTTAAAATGATGCCAGAGATATTAAAGGAACAGGCCACCGTTTTTACTGAGCACACACACAAAGACCAGACAGGTACGCATCAACTCGTCTAAGCTCAGGTAAGAACATATCTCAGTATGTCACGCAAAACGACCAAAGATGTTGTTAGTATTTGGCCTCTTCCAGCATATTCCTATGGCTCCAAACCGGGTGAAGTTAGAAGCGACCAAGCTCTTCCACCAATCAGTGACGCGCAGTAATAATTTACTGCGCGAGGCTTTGCTCCAGCGCCCATCAGGGATTAACAGGTGAAAGACAAATCTTCTACTGTAAATAAACACAAGTAGCTTGTTGTTGGGAGCAGCTCTGAGTTCACGGATGATCAGAGGAAAAACTTCTCATTTGAGAGACCGGGGAAGCTTCGTGTTGTTGCCTGAGAGGAGGTGAAAGGATTTTGTCTAACTAATGGACTTTTGACAACTTTCTTCAGAAGTCATGTCTAAACGGACTTTGCTGGAGGTAGCATTACAATGCTAATTAGCTCGTCTGCTTTAGCTACTGCTTGTTTAGATTCAAACTTTGGGACAACGCTCGCTGGCTTGGACAGACAGTTATGTCCCAGGACTTGGACATTTGATGGAGAGAAGATTCAGGACCGTGAGGACCGTACGACAGAAGAAGCAGGAGAACGTCATTCAGAGGAGGAGCTCCAGGTGCTACGAGGAAAGATGAATCAAAATGTAAGCAATGTTATTTCTGAACGGATCAATTGTCCGATGGTTTATACAGGTTTAAACCTGAGGCTCTGAGGCTCATAATGGAACCATAGCAGTTCTGGGTCTAAAATTGTACATGGAATCAGAAAGGAAACCTGCTTTTGTTCTGGTTCTGTTGGTGCAAAACACAAATCATCTTGTACTTGTACAGACACCTTGAGCTGACACATTTCACTCCTGTTACTGACAAAACAATCGAAGAGGTTATCTCCGGTCTGAGTTCATGTACATGCTGCCTTGATGAATTACCCACTAGATTTCTGAAGTCTGTGCTGACCAGCTTGTTACCACAACTTGTTCAGTTAGTTAACATCTCATTTGAGACTGGAGCATTTCCAAAGGCCTTGAAAACCGCAGTCATTAAGCCTCTTCTAAAGAAGAGCAGCCTTGATCCCAAGGTACTGAACAACTACCGGCCCATATCAAACCTACCGTTCTTAGGAAAAGTCCTAGAGAAAGTAATATATCAACAGCTCACTTACTTTCTCCTATCTAACAATGTGTTTGATACTTTCCAGTCAGGATTTAGGCCCCACCACAGCACTGAGACAGCTCTGATCAAGGTGACAAATGATATTCGTATGAACACAAACGCAGGTAAGGTCTCAGTTTTAGTTCTGCTGGACCTGAGCGCTGCCTTTGACACAGTGGACCACGGGATCTTACTTCACAGGTTAGAAAACTGGGTGGGAATCTCTGGTACTGCTCTAAACTGGTTCAAGTCCTATCTCGAGGATAGGACGTACTTTGTCGAAATTGGCAACTGTGTCTCAGACAAAATTTCCATGACCTGTGGAGTCCCCCAGGGGTCAATCTTGGGACCCCTCTTATTCAACTTGTACATGCTTCCATTGGGTCAGCTAATAAACAGCAACAATGTGTCGTACCACAACTACGCAGATGACACTCAGATCTACGTGTCACTGACGGCAGGTGAACATGGGCCTGTAGATACTCTCTGTCACTGCATCGAACAGATCAGTTTGTGGATGCAAAACAACTTTCTCCAACTAAACTCAGACAAAACTGAGATCATTGTCTTTGGCCCACAGACACAAAGACAAAGTGTTATCAGTCACCTTGAGTCTCTCGCTCTGAAACCAAAAAATCAGGTTAGAAATCTAGGAGTAATCATGGACTCAGACCTGAACTTAAACAGCCACATCAAAGCAATAACGTCATCAGCTTTTTACCATCTGAAAAACATTGCTAAGATCAGAGAAATAGTGTCAACACCAGACTTAGAGAGACTCATCCATGCATTTGTCTCCAGCAGGTTAGACTACTGTAACGGCCTGCTCACTGGCCTTTCTAAACGAGCTGTTAGACAGCTGCAGAACATCCAGAACGCTGCTGCTCGAGTCCTAACAAGAACAAGGAAATACGACCACATTAGTCCAGTGCTCCGGTCTCTGCACTGGCTTCCTGTCACTCAGAGAATAGAATTTAAAACAGCTCTGCTTGTGTACAAGTCTTTTCATGGTTTAGCACCAAAGTACATCTTTGACATGTTAGAGCCGTATGAACCATCTCGGGCCCTGAGAACTTCAGGGAGGGGTCTCCTGGTGGTTCCCAGAGTCAATAATAAACACGGTGAGGCTGCGTTTCAGTTTCATGCAGCTAAAATCTGGAACAGTCTTCATGAGGATGTGAGACAGGCCTCAACTCTGACAATGTTCAAATCCAGGCTGAAAACAGCTCTTTTTACCCGTGCATATGAAAACTGAAAGTATTTTATCTGCACTCTTGCCTTTTACTGTAATTGATTAACTTTATGTTGATGTTTTATTGATTGATTTTATCTGTTTTCTTGTAATTTCTCTTTCTGCAACTGTGAAGCACTTTGAATTGCCTTGTGTATGAATTGTGCTCTACAAATAAACTTGCCTTGCCTTGCCTACTTAATGGTGCAAAACAATAATATGTATAGTGACTGTCTTTATACTTTTATTTCATTTAGTCAGAAAAAAAGATTTTCCAAAAGCATAAATTCATTCCATGCTTCTATTTTGTTTAGTTGTATAGTTAGTGTCTTTTGATAATATTCTGCATAAAATAATAAAATAAAATGCCCCAAAGATAACTTTCTTTTTGAAGTTAAAAACAATGTTTATAAGTAACTTTTAAAATATAATTTTAAAATTATATTTTAAAATATAATTATATAATATAATACCCTTAACTGTAAATGCCGAGATGTCAAATGAGATGCATTATTGTCTGTACGCCGCCATAACCTTCTGCTCCCATCACGTACACATATTGCGCATACATGTTTCCCACTCATCAGCAGCAATCGTGTGTTTACATTCTTTGCTTGCTTCACTCGTGAGGTTTCTGCGCCTCCATGATCCTATTGACTTATAAGCATTTGTTCAAAGTGTTAAGTATAGGGCGCCATTGTGGTTGAGATACAGTATGCGTCGGGATGCTATAAGTGCGCGCATTTCCAGATGGTGCTCACAGAAGCGTGATCATTTGGCTTTGTTCTACCACAGGGCTCAGGGGGAATGGAGGGGGAAGAGGTGAAGACTGGAGTGATGGAACAGTTGGTGCGGAGAAAGCTTCCTGACGGTTTTATTCTGGGTTTCGCTTAGACAGTCTGCCAATCCTTCAGTTCAGAAAGGTTGAAGCCATGATAAGTTAATCTAATACAATGTGGAAATCTCATAAAACCACACATGTAATGACTAATAATTATTATAATTGCATACTATGGACAAGTCTTTGGGCAGGCTTAAGTCATGGGTAGCAACCATTAAAATGTCTACAGTGCAGTATGTTAACAGCAACACAAGGCTGATTCAGATATGATTCAATTTCACGAACACTTGTCTCAGCAACTTTATCACTGCTGTTCTAAATTCCATGTCAAACAATCCAGTATTTTCATGTCTTGCCTTTTACAAAGTTGTGCCAGTATATTTGAGATGTTGGGGGAAACTGTCATCTTCGCGCCCATCTCTCCGCTGTGATATTTGGCCCTCCCGTCTCATGTCGGAATCAAAGCTAATTGCCTTGGCTGGCACCGTTTACATGTTGTTCTCAGGCTCGTGCCAGCGGGCCAAGCAAATCTCATCTGGTACGACAATCGGTAAATACTTTGAAGCCAACTCCACCACGACCGCGCATTTGTTTGTGCGCGCGGAGGCGTGTGCACATCGGACCATGAGCTCGCTGTTGCATGTGGGGATGCGCAGCGCGCGGTGTGGCGGCAAAGTGCTTCTTTTTTTTTTTAAATCTTTATTGATGCGCTCACTCGGGCTTTGAGACGGCACATGCACCTGCTTGGGAGACGTGCAGTGATCACAGTGATAAAACAGTGGGCCAAAGATATGCACGTGATACTTTTTCGCTCTCGGGTGGTAATTAAGGAGTGTCCTCCAAGGAAAATCTTCTGGAAAGGTGTGCCAGAGGTTAGCAGTAATCTGTAAGACACGAGAACCTCAAAAGGTGCAAATAAATTATGGACCTAATCAGTATGGTAATGCAAGTTATGTAACTTTCAAGTAATGTAACGCACGATCAAATACGATTACTATTACATTTATTTTATTTATTTATTGGTTTATTTGGTATTGGTTATTATTAATTTCAAAAAGATTAAATTCATCCATCCATCCATTTTCGTCCACTCTTCCATTGCAGAGTCACATTGCACCAGCCCCTATGGCTCCTCCTGCAGGTGGTGGGTCCACAGAAGGACGGCCTCATGGTTCTAGCCGGGCCTGTTGGTCTCTCATAAGGGGCTTCTGAACCGCTCTATGTCTGACCCGTCTCCCAGGACCTGTTTGCTATGGGAGACCCTACCAGAGGCACGAAGCCCCCGACAACAGAGCTCCCAGGATCATTTCAATTCAATTACTCATCATTTTGGTATAAGAAATATCACTATACTTTATAATAACTACACCTTATTTAGCCTTATTAAATGAACAATTCATTAGTTAAGTGTGACTATTATTTGACATTTATTTATTTCAAGAAGAATAGCCCCTTGAGATGAATCATCTCGTTTTTGAGGGGGTCCTCTAATTCAAATTGATAACAACAATACTAATATAATACACTTAATAACAACTATAGTTAATGCCTAACTCATAATGAACACATACTTCACTTATTCATTGTCAAGTGGTGAGTTAGTTAGTAAGTGTTAGTCACACTTAATTAATGAATTGTTCATAATTAATTAAGTGTTGACTCATCATTTATCAGGCTAAATAAGGTGTCGTTATTATAACATGTTACCAGTGATATTTCTTATACCAAAATGATGATTTATTGAATTGAATCATTTTGAAATGTAACAGTAATCGTATTTGATATACATAGTTCCGTCCTCTGCTGCCCCCGATTATCAACATAAATGGAACTGATATTTATCTACATAACAACCAGTATCTTTTTGCACCAATGGTGTGGGAGTAAGCTCATTCTGATTTGTAGAATTCACTATAAAGCTAAATGAATGCTAAACTAATTCTACAAAAAAAAAATCCAGGTCATGTTTGTTAAGTATATTATGTTCCTCTTTTTGCAGCGTCCTAAATAGTAAACTTGTGTAATTACAGATCTAGGCCAGCATTATGCATTGCATCACAAAGCAGTTTTCTTCCCCCCCCCCGTTACTACCCCAAGGTACTCTGATCCTCCACCCGACTTGATGGCGCTCTTTGTTGGCACTCCTTAATGCTTCGGAGGGAACAGTGTTATGAGTACAACAACACTGGGGGTATAAGGGGGTGGGCGCAGAAGTGCGTTTTTTGCTTTGGGGGCTGCACTCAGATCCTCTCATCCAATTATCATTAATGTATGCCTCGTGGATAATCAGCCACAAAAGCATATACTCCCGCTTTTTCCATTCATTTGCTGGCCTGCTTTTTTTGCTTCCTTGGGCGGCCGGGAGTCAAACGGAAAAAGGGTCAGGGTCCAGAACAGTGATTCTCTCCGGGCGGTAATTAGTGCCATGTAATAAGCAGCAACAAAGCGCGCGGAAATGACTTGACAAGCGCCATGTGGGAGATGATATGATCGCCAGCACAAATTAGCACTTACTTAAAACAACAGGGTGGAATGCTGGTATTAGGGAGGACAAGGGGAAAGCAAGATGCTACAAGGAGTAGGGATGCGAAAAGAGAAAAGATGTTCTAGTAGGTGCACAGTTAATGCTGAAAACCTAACAGTGTGTGCATGCCTCAACAGGGTATCTAGCTTTTAGATTGTTTAGTGGCCGTTGGCGTCTTTTAAGATAAGTTTGTGACGCTACAATTAAAATGTTCTCCGTTCATGTAGTACATTTTATAAACATTAACCATAACTCAAGCGCAATCACGTGATACATTTGTTTCCATCTGAGTCCCCCAATATTTCTAAGCCTGAGATATAGCAGCCCTTCTTCACCCACTCTCACCATTACTGTAGATGTTTTATTTTCATTGCAAATGTGGATGCAAATCAGCAACATCTTACTCCATCTAGGTAGGAAGTGTTTCAAAGAAAGAAAGAAAGAAAGAAAGAAAGAAAGAAAGAAAGAAAGAAAGATCCTAATTTACAATCTAGGTAGGAAGTGTTTAGAAGTATGGAGAGGAAGAAGAATCAGAAGAAGGAAACGAAGAAGACAGATGAAGACAGAAGAAGAAAAGAAGGTGGAGAGGAAAACAAAAAAGAAAGAAGAAGAAAACAACAAGGAAAAGAAGATAGGAGGAAGGAAACGAAAACAAAGAAGAAGAAGACAACAAAACAAAGAAGAAGACAACAAAGGAAAATAAAACAAAGAAGAAAAGCAAAGAAGAAGGAAAAGAAAACAAAGAAGGAAGAAGAAGAAAAAGAAAACAAAGAAGGAGGAAGAAGAAAAAGAAAGCTAAGAAGAAGAAAAGGAAGGAAATGAAAACAAAGAACAAAGGAAGTAGAAGAAAAAGAAAAAACAAAGAAGGGAAAAGAAAACAAAGAAGGAACTAGAAGAAAAAGAAGAAAAATAATAACAAAGAAGAAAGAAGGAAAAGAAAAATACAAAGAAGGAAGAAATAAGCAACAGTAGGAATTGTGAAAGATGATCTGAGATTTCTGTGTCGAGCCATTGCTTTCTATAATAATTTGAATTTGAATTTTTTTTTGCCAAATTGCATTGAAATGATACTGTATGATGTCGCTCTAATATCTGACATCAAAAAGTCATTATAAATTGTTTTGTAATTAGCAACATCGTGCAGGGGAGGGTCGGCGCGGCGCACCCTTGAGCTCCATAATGCTCTCCCAAAGAGATTGCAACTAATTCCACTTGATAGAACAAGGGCCCCTTTAGGAGGCAATTGGGACGGGAACCAAAGTCCCATTCAGGGGAGCTAATCCCCGTTAATGGGTTTGTTTAAATTCAATCAAAAAAAAGAGAATATGCACGGAATGAGTTCGGAAAAAGAGATTAATGAATGCTCCAGTAAGTAATCATGTTCGGGATAAGTATGCCCATACATATTCATACACCCCCCCACCCACGTTTACAGCATTGGATGTGCCTAAATTCAGCCTGTAACGTGTCACAGTCAGTGGCTTTTCACCAAAATTCTTCTGTTTTTACTGACAGAGATGATGTGAGCTTGCCGGACAGGTTTTGTTGGCCAGTGCGGTCCTAAAGGCGGTCTATCTTGTCATATGAGAAAAGGACCCATGATGGCAGGTATGACAGGTGTGCGGACAGAGGACACTGTCAGCTGCTCCTGGTGACACCTCTATCCCAGGGACAAGGCTCAAAAAGATGACCTTATGTAACAGCTCGCTCAGTGAGCATGGTGGGACCTGTCCAGACTGAATCGTTTTTAGGTAATTACCGCAACACAGCAAACAATAAGAAACCACGAGTTGCTGCATGAGCACATACAGAATAAAGGCCAAACAATATTTGACATTTGCTAAAAAAAAAAAATAAGATGAAGAAAGGAAAAGATGATATGTGTGGAAAAATAAAAGAAGAAAGATGAAAATAAGAAGAGAGGCGGAGGAAAAGGAGAAGTAGAAGAAAAAGGAGAAGAAGAAGGAGAAGGAAAAGAAGAAGAGGAAGGAGAAGAAGAATAGGAGGAAGAAGAAGAGGGAAAAGAAGAAGGAAAAGGAGGAGAAGAAGGAAAAAGAAGGAAGAAGAAGGAAAAGAAGAAGGAACAGAAGAAGGAAAAGAAGAAGGAAACAGAAGAAGAAAAAAGAAGGAAAAAGAAGAAGGAACAAGAAGAAGGAAAAGAAGAAGGAAACAGAAGAAGAAAAAAGAAGGAAAAAGGAGAAGAAGGAAAAAGAAGAATAAAGAAGAAGGAAAAGAAGAAGGAAACAGAAGAAGAAAAAAGAAGGAAAAGAAGAAGGAACAAGAAGAAGGAAACAGAAGAAGAAAAAAGAAGGAAAAGAAGAAGGAACAAGAAGAAGAAGAAGGAAAAAGAAGAAGATAAATAATGAAAAAGAAGAAAAGAAGAGAGGAAGGAGAAAAAGAAAGGGAGATGGTGAAGGAGCAGAAAAGAGAAAGAAGAAAAGGGAAAGTAGAAAAAGGAAACGAGGAAGAAGAAGAAGTAGAATGTGATATCTGAAGAAGCTGAAGATGAAGTAAAAAAAAAAAGATTAAGATGGCGCAGAAGAACATGGTGATCATGAAGAAGACAAAGTCGTTTTGTAGTTTGGACAGTGGCCGTCCGTCGTTTCAGTGACCGTTTCTGATTCCAGATGAAATGCAAAACCTCTTGAGACAGACAGGCTCCACACTGTCACACACTTCTTTTTTGTTTTGCTTTTGTTCCTAATGCTTTAGCTTAGCAACCCCGGGTCAGCCAGAGGTGAGTCACTCCGGCATTATCCTGCACGGTAGCCGCTAATAATCAGCAAGCATGCCGCCGCTTCCCAGAATGCACTTCTCCATCGACAGACAGGCCTCTGAAAAGGCAAACAGTGATGCACACAGCCGACTTTTACAAATTGGCTTCTTGGCTGTAACATAGCTTGCGTTCATAATTATTTCCCCCCTGTCATTGGTGCCACTGCTGCAGACTGCTGTTCCTCGGCTAATGCTGCAACCGCCGTCTACGCGGAATCTCCCTCCACCGCTAAAAGCCAATTATTTCCTCATAGATCGGCGGGACTATTTGCCTCAATAATTATTCCCTTAAACCCTCTTTGTGGAGGGAAATTGAAATAGCGTGGCAGAAATGATGAGGGGATGTGTTTTTTTTTTTTCTTCTCTTCTCTTCTCTCGTGTTGTGGTTGCTGGTTAGCTTCAGCCAAATGCGTCGATGGTTGGCACGGCAACAGAAACACCTGCCGAGAGGCTGAGAGCAAAAAATGAAGAGGTGTCTGGAGTCCATTCACGACAGGAAACCGGATTGCAATTGATGGCCCTTCGCAAAACAGATCAACTGTGTGGAGATTCTGAGCAGATTCAAAACAAAGACACAAATGAGGTTTGAAAACAGAAAGGGAGAGTGTGAGAGATTTCTAATGAAACACCATAGATACTGGTTAGGTTGCGTAATCTAGAAATGCGTAAAACCTTCTTGAAAAACACTGCATAAGTCGCAACAAAAAAAGATCACAAGCCCTAGTATTTAGTTGGACCTCCTTTAGCTTTGATTACAGAACAAATTCGCTGTGGCATTATTTAAATGAGCTTCTGGAATGTCAAAAGATCCAGTGTTGCATTCATTTTTCACCAAGATCTTGTATTGATGGAAAAAAAAAAGCCTTCTCCAGCACATCCCAAAGATTCTGGTTCAGATCTGGACTCTGCCCTGGCCAATCCAAGTGTAAAAAAAATAGTCAGCTGATCTCATTCTTTGGGCAGAACCTAGACCTGACCAACGGCAGCAACCCCAGACCATAACAGTTACATCCAGGTGGCAATTTTCTTTTTGTCGGGCAGTGTATTTAATGAGAGATCACACTGGCGTATAGGCTGTAAGCTCTCCTGTCAAAACACTTTGAGATTTGGATTTACAGAATTGCTAACCATAAACCTAAGATGGCAGAAAACAGGTTAGATCAAAAATCTCAGTTTACTTGAAATACGATTTCTCAAAATTGTAATGCCGATTTTTTTTTTTACTTGTGAGATATCCTTAATTTGATTCATTTTATTAAAGGGATATTTCAGGATTATTGACATTGGGCCTCATGTCTTAGTTATCCAGAGTGTTGTTGATGTCTGGAGATATTTTTTTCTTAAATTCATGCAGTTCTTATATTTGAAGAGCTTAGTGGCGCTAGGCTAATGCTAGGCTAGCGCATTTCTATGGTATCAGCAACCCTGCATTAAAAACAGTCTGACCCACTCCACGGTGCACCTGAGGTAAATCACTTATAACACCAGACAAACGATATAAATGTCTGTGTCGATAGAATATTTTTTGAAATATAACTGACCTTGTATCACATGAATTACCGCATTTTGAGGGACTATTTTCTCGCAGATCACTCCGCCACGAAGCTGATGCTGCTCAAATATAAGTTATTTTAAATGCAAAATGGTTAAAATTATTATATCGACACAGACATTTATATGGTTAGTCGTTAGGGTTATTAGTGATTTACCTCAGGTGCACTGTGGAGTGGGTCAGACTGTTTTTAATGCAGGCTAACTGATACCATAGAAATACTTTAGCCTAGCCTAGCGCCACTAGACTCTTCAAATATAAGAACTGCATGAATTTAAGAAAAAAAATATCTCCAGACATCAACAACACTCTGGATAACTAGGAAATGAGGCCCTATGTCAAAAATCCATGAAATATCCCTTTAAGATATCTTTTTTTACAGTATAGTGGAGAGGCTGCACTGCAAAAAGTCTTTTCTTGATAAGTTAACATTACTGGAGTTAAGAATATTTTGCCCTATATGATAATTTTAACTTGCAAAGTCAAAAAATCTGGAAGAGAGAAGTAGAAAAAATCTGCCAATGAAATGAGTAGTTTTGCGCTTAAAATGAGAAAAAAAACACATTTCAAGTAAAATGAGCCTTAAACCTTTTGATTCCTCAGGTATCTTATTTTGCTGTACAAAGTTGCTTTTATTTTCTGTCATCAAACCAACAAAGTGCTCACTTGTTGACTAACGGCCACTCTTTTAACGATCACCAAAAACATTTCAGGTCAAAACAAAACCGTTTTGTCAATTCTATGTGACTGATCACAACATTCATCACAATTATAGGCATGACTTGTCTCATTTTAGCTCTGACACTCTTTTGGCTTCAGCTATTATACTATTGAGTACTGCTCTGACATAATCTGCATAACCTAGAGTTACAAGTTGTCAGTTATGAAGTATTTTCAAAGCCATATAGCGTACAGCTCGTGGCATTGTTATTTACCAAAATGCTGTTGTGTTTTTGCATTAAATATGTTCATTGATCCCGTGTTGCTAGTCTCTGTTGTCTGCACTGTACCGGGTGAGCCCCTGAGGAATCCTTGCCGACTACGGTCCTTTTTTTTTTCACACTCCTCTCATCATTCAGCTCACAGGGACATTTTGTTTCAAGGAGAGAACGTTTTCATCAAACCATTCTGAAAATAGATGCAATAGTAAAGTGATTGATGGGGAGATGAAGGTTCTGTCTGAAATTTAGATTAGAACAACGATAAAGTGTTTTTATTTACCACATAAATCAGGACGAATCACAATAGAATGCGCAGCTTTCAGCAGAGGGCTTTTGAGGTAAACAAAACTAACTTTTTTCCCAGTGTAAGACGGAACGGCATAATGTAAGTTGAATTTGGATTTGGTTTGAGATATACTGAGAGCAACACTGCAGGACATTCCGGATTGTGCTGATGCCCCGATGAAATAAAGGACTTTCAATGCCTTTCCACTACGAACATGGTGCCTCGGACTTCTTTCGACTTTGGATACATATGTTTTTTACAATATTAGTCAAGTATAATACCAAACTTTTCAAGAAGATTCGACCCTCTGAAGCACTCACCTTTTCTTCCCTGTTTTGCATGAACAGATTGTTTGTTACAACTTCACAAACGCTACTAAACTGTCACGAAACAAAACATGACAGAGGTAACTAGATATCACAAGACAATTTTTGCAGTGGTTTAGCAAAATAAAACAAAGCGTTTGGTAGAGGACCTTATGTCTGTCGTAAAAGCAAAGAAGACAATCTACATGGAGACGAGCTGGTAATGCCGCGGGGACATGTTTTTGGGTTATTATTATTTAAATGTTTTTTACCAATAAAATCCCTGGTGTGATTAATGCTTGTTCTGTATTTTATTTCATTGGCTGGGTGAAGTGTAAAAATGTCACTGACTAGTTGCAGGACAATATTAATTCCAAATGACTCAACAATGCTCATCATGCCTTTCAGGATTAAGAAATAATCAGAGTAATGAGAGGGTTCTTTCACCTGAGAAACCTACAGTGTCTTCAGCGTCAACCTCGTCCATTATAGATCGCCGTCTGGACAGCCATCTAAATAAAACATCACTCACGACTGGAGTTGGCCTAAGGCTTATTTTTCAGTCTGATCAGGAGCGGCTGGAGAACAGGGGCCCTCAGTCAGTCACAGTGAGACCTTATGTCCAGTTTATCATATAACTATTTACCTAGCATGACAGGTCACAACCCACTATGTTATAGGCTATAGATGTTAATTTAATTATGGTGTTTAGTTATGGTGTCATATGTTTACTCAGTTTTACCATGCTTCCTGCAATTTCAAGTGAACTTACTTAATAAAAGGTGCCTGTATATACGTAGCTTTCATAACATACGCTAGTTTGTAAGCGCAGCTGCTTTGTGTACCAGAATAAATGCACAAATGATGTTACAATCAACCCCAGTCTCCCCGTAATTGTGGACAGACAGGCACCAGGACAGAACCATTATATATAAGAAATCAAATCAAATTGGAAAATGGACCTGATTGAGCAAAACCAATGTAATTTTTGGATGGCAAAATGGTCCTAAATCAGCTCACAAAACTTTGTTGTAAGCCAGTGTTAGTTTTAATATTATGTTCTTGGAAAATCTAATTAAGCATAACAATATTTTTTAAAGTATTATTGTAATCTGTAATACTCAGAGAGGAAGATTTAAACTGCTGTTTGTTAACTGCTGTGACAAATGACAATTCTGTGGAAGAGCTCTCCAGTTTTGGAACAAGATTAGCTTTGAATGGCTCGAGAGTGGACTGGCCCACTTTTGGGTCACGAACCACAGAGATAAATGATAGACTGAGGATTGTATTTTAGGTTAATACTGTTAAGCAGTTCTATTCTTTAGAAGTCATATTGTTTGAAAATGTCCAGTCTGCAGATGTGTTCTTTGTCTTTCTTTCCTTTATATGTGAAAACGAATCCCTGATGAAGCCGTTTGGTTTGTAGCAAATATGCAAGTCTTGTCTATGTTTTTTATTTATTTTTTACTGAATTCACTTACATATTGTCCACGTCGGAAAATCTCCATGGCTTTTTCGTTTTACTCTCCATTCTCGGTATGATCAAGTAAATCATCTTTTGCCTTGTCTGCACTGAATTAAAACGGAACAAAAGTGTGACCAAAAAAACATGATCAAAAAGTGACAAAAATACAACAAAAAGTGACAAAAACCCCAGATAAAAAATCGACAAAAAACAGACGAAAACACAACAACAAAGCAATGAAAAAATGCAATGAAAAAGCAACAAAATAGCCACAAAGACGTGACAAAAGCACAACAAAAAGTGACAAAAAACGACAAAAGAGAGACGGAACACAATAACAAAGCAACAAAAAGCCACAAAAAGTGACGATAACATGACCACAAAGCCACAACAAAGTAATTAAAAAACAAAACAAAAACAACAAAAACGTGACAAAAATGCGGCGACAACTTTCAAATGCTTTCAAATGAGGCTGTCCACTGTTGCTCTCCAGCCGAGAAGCTTTTAGATTTGGGTAAGGCCGAACTGGAGAAAATGCACTCAGTTAAGCTGGGGGGTTCGAGTTTAAAATATGTGGAAGTGTGCTTTTATGCTCATTTGGGCCAGGTTGGTGTTGTGTTCTTTAAAATGGAGAGAAGATGGAGACTATTAAAATCAAATTTGTAGAATTTACAGACTACACAAAAGTTATGCAGCTGTCCCCAGGGACCCATCTTAACCAGCCAGGAGGGGACGAGAGAGAAGAGAAAGAAGGCCCGTGGGTTGGCCTTTTATAAACATAGGAAGTAGGCGTCTCCTTGTTGACACTTCTTCTGCGTCTGCGCCATCTGACTCCTAACACACTGCCCCCCAGTGGATTCCAAGAGTAAGGACAACAATAAAATGGGGGACTTCAAAGCAGAGATTACATCACAGTTTCATATATAATCATTAAAGCCTATTATGACAAAAACATATATTATTATATTATTATATAGAAATATTCAACATTGGTCAGAGTCCAGGGCCGTTTTTTCAGTCCCAGTCCGCCCCTGGTGACAACCAATTCAACCACAAGGACAATGAAATAGATTTGGAAAAAACTGATGTCGATGGATATAGGCCTTCATGAGAATTTGTTTGTGTGTTCCATGCAGTTGCAAAGTAAGGCAGGAAGGACAATCTACCTGTGTACATGTGGTCTTGATGTAACAACTGACACTTAAAGTTGGCGCATGAATTATATGAAAACACTATGTGATTACTGAACAGCGTGATTCCTGTACAGTGCAGGACCGCAAAGTACAGTTTTTAACCTGCAATCCTGTTCCGAGAGCAGAACCCACGGAGCCACAAGGGTGCACTTATCTGTCAAACGGTTACAAAGTGAGACGCCGGCCCACTCACAGCAAGGCAGCACTGTCAGCTAAATGCCAAGTGTAAATGTGGATGCGTTTCCCGCCTTACGGGGACAGAATTAGGCACAAGGTGCATATAACGGCAACTTTTTCCGCGGCTAATGAAAGTGCTTGCTGTGAATGTACAGCCTGTAATTCCGTACAAGTTTGAACCCCCCCTGGCGTCTTGCAAAAGTACAGCTCGGTAAAGAAAAAAGTTTAAAGTTGCAAAGGTGAAGCAAATTAATCACTGAAATGTATGGCCTTGCTTTGAAGAGAGTAAGACTATAACCCTTTGCTGATGATGGAAGTGGATAAATCAGTAAGTTTTCTTCAACTGACAGCAGGGGCGGCGCCAAGGGGGTCTAGATTGCCAAAGCACCCCCAAAAATTTTAGGCAAGGCAAGGCAACTTTATTTATACCGTGCATTTCGTACACAAGGCAACTCAATGCGCCTTACAAAAGTAGATATGCGAAATTACAATCAGGTTGAGTTAAGGTAAAGCACATATATAGAAACATCAAGACATGGGAAATACACAGCACACAAGGTCACGTGCGGAATTTTTTCTTGTGGAGGGGAAGGACGACCGGCCTTTGACCAGGGGGTGGGGCAGAGGAAACGTGTTGAGGCAGACGCAGAACGACAGGGGCGTGGTTAGGGAGGGGGTATGTGTGTGCGGTTATTTACAGTCTGAAAGTCAGTGTTATGCAAAATATGACCCAAAGAGCTCAGTCCTTATCAGGTTTAGCTCCATGGTTTGGCCTTGAAGGGAAGTGTTGACGGCGTAGGAGAGATAAGAGGTCCAGTTGCTTCAAACCTCCTCTCTCAGGAGGAAGAGAATTATTCCAGCAACAGTTCATACATTTATAATGAATTAGCTTTTACTTGTTTCAGCATTAGTTCAGTTCTCCAGAGCAGGTAGTTCCCTTCACAGTTCAACCCTTTTCCTCCCAAAATATAGTCCAACTATTGTCCCTCTCCACAGCGAGCTGCCAGGTCATACATAACAATTTATCGCTGTGCGTTACAGTCCAGTTATATAACACACAATCAAAATACAGAAACAACAAAAGCAGAATCACAAAGGAAAACAGAAATTGCAAAAATTCAGAGCCACACATTCACAAGGACACGTTTATTATGTGTGTTATGTTTTGTAGTCGCCCCAAAATATTGCTAACAGATTTATATCCTTTTAGCTGTTTGAGTGGTTACAAGTCAAAAAGCTTAGTGAGTCAGGAAGATCTAACAAAGAATAAAAGAGGTGTTTTGTCATGCTCACCTGTACATGAGTTTTCTTTTGTAAACATTGAGATCTCTCATTCAGCCTGCTGCAAAACGAACTTTAGTGCTGACAAAGCCACTTGAGGTGAGAGGCGAAACATCCACAACACCCGAACAACCCAGTACAGATGACGGCTTAAGAACGTCTGCTTGCGTTCCTGTCCAAATGCAAACTTTTCATATCAGACTACAATAAATAACAGCAGCGAGTGACTTTCAGGCATATGAAGGAAGAAAGAAAAGGAATTCCAGTGACTTACTGTGTGCTATGGTTATTTAGCCAGCTGTAGTTAATGTTGCTAAAGCTTGTTTGTCACTGTCTGTGTTCCCACTGGCGAAGCACTGGTGCCGAGGTCGCAACTGTCAGTTTTGTGCCGGCTCTTTGCTTTGGCCAGTCTGTGCCGTGTGCAGCGGTGGCAGCCATTCAAGCTGGCCGTACCCTCTCATGGGGGATGTGGGGGGTGAATATGGGTTGGGAGGGGGCACCGCAGCAGATGTTTCTCGTCCATCTGCAGGGGGGCCAGGGGGAGCACTCGATGACAGAAAGCGGACGGCCTGGTGACCTCTCCGCTCCTCTCCTCCACACCTCCCTCTCCTGGACATGTGTCAGTCAGTGCCAGGTCAATATGGTGGCCCAGCGCGCCTGACGCTCCACCATGTGCTTCAGAGGCTGGGGCGCCAGCGCTCACCCTCCACCTGCCAACAGTGTCAGCGGCTCGGGAATACATCAGACATGCCGGATAGAGCCATTTGGCACACCATTCAATCTTCAGAAGATAGAAGGTGCAGGTCACCAAACTGTCTTTTTGGTGATTTGTTGGTATGAAAGGCAAATCAGTCCTTGTAGGTCAAGAAAATTAACAGGAAAGACTTTCGCATCATTATTGTCATGATACTAATGAACAGCAATTGGTGCATTTGTAGCTTATAGTCAAATTCATTCTTTAATCCATGTTCTCTCCTGCTGTGGTTAGTGACACCACAGCAGGGCAGGCCCATGTTGTCCATTCGAGCAGAGCCTGGCCGAGTGCCATGGGCAAAGGACCAACCACCAGGTGCTCACATATGAGGCCTTTCTGCATAGGGCCCTGCTGCACCACTGGGTGATGTCTTGGAAAGACCGAGATCCACTGGATAGATTATGTCGCTCAGTTAGAGCGGTACCCCCTAGAAGAGCAGGAGGAAGTGTGCACGGATAGGGAAATCTGGGCACCTCTGCTGGGACTGATGCCCCTAAGACCTGGCCCCGGATAAAGTGGAGATGGCTGTATGAAAAAGTAACTCCTTGAGTTAGGAGTGAAAAACCTTTTGTAATATTAAAAAAAGTAATATCTGTGTTTGTAAATGGCAAGTGCTAACTCTTACACAAACAATGGTGGGAAAACAGATGAATGTGTCTCGTTTAAGAACAGCATTATGTATTGGTCGAAGCAGGAATCGGACCACCAAACTTTGGGTTAGTTGTAGGGCTTTAACCAACTAGTTGAGTACTGTGGTACTAGTCGACATAATTTTAGACAAGTTGACAAGTGGTGTATTAATTTATGCAGTTGTGTGTTGATGCTTGTGGCTTGCAGTTCACTCATCCATGTTGCAGTGGACTTTAATACAAGTTAGAGGAGAGCAGGAGCGAGAGGAGGGCAGGAAGAAAGAGGAGTGGCAAGAGAAGTGGAGGAGGACAGACCCACGGCTCTATGTTTCTTGAGGTGCAAGAAACGCATGGACATTGAGCATTGCCTAAAAAAAATCTAAGTTCAAGCCTAGGAAATGGAAATAAGCCACTATATTGTATATTTAACTCGGGAAATAAGCTGGCATTACTTGCTTACATGTGAGCCTACATTATTACATGACAGATTTGCGTACAGTACGTCGGTGTACGTACTGTAGATGTGGCGTTATTCCTCCACTGTCAATATGACGTCGTCATGCGACTAGTCGACTCAACTTTGTCTATATCCAGATAAGTCAACCTTTGGAAATCTGTAGTCGTTCAAGACCTAGTTAGTTGTTAAAAATGGTTAATGGTCTCAACTTATATAGCACTTTCCTACCTTAGGCCCAAAGCGCTTTACAACAAGAAACCAGTCACCCATTCACACTCTCATTCATACACCGATGTAGACAACGGAGGCAAGGTGGGTGAAGTGTCTTGCCCAAGGATACAACATCAGTGTGCCTCTTCAGGACCTTTCGATCATGAGATGACCCACTCGACCATCTGCGCCACTGTCGCATTTGAGTTATTACTACCCCCGAAATAATCAGCCAAACATGTTTTTCCAGTTGAAGCATTAATTAGCTTTTAGATGCATTTCATGCTCCAATTCTAAAAATACATTACATTTGTTCACAAGGACTTTGAAAACAGCCTCCTCCACCATTGACTACACACTCAGAACCACTCGCGCCAATGGCACACACTATATCAATGACCTCTTATGAAACGTGTCCCTTTTCACTCTCTGCTGTGCCACTGCGGCCGCCGTGCCTCACCACTCGCATCCACCCACGCTAACATCACCAAACCGCTGTAGTTTATCCCATTTGTAACACATGGGTGACCCTCACACAGCCGTGACCCGAGGGGAAAGGGGGGGCTGGGCAGTGGGTCACAGTGGCCGGACTTTAGTGATATGTGGTGGACTGGAGCACTGTACTGGTTGGCCGTGATTGCTGTCCACAGTTCCAGAAGCCTCGCGGTGTTCTGTATATATGGATGAGTGGGATGGGGGGGGGTGTTGGTCACAGAGGCACATATGCAGTATTTAGGAGGCATTAAACTGAGCACAGTGACAATGCCTGGGGGGGTCAGGGCAGAGGACAGCCAAGCGTTAAGTCTGAATGTTGGTGACACACAGTCGCTGCAGTGGCAAAGGTTGGGCGAGGTGCAAATGCAAGTAGAGATGCTGTATCTGCAATAGAAATAGAATATTGAAGAAAACATATAAAAAAAGATTGTTTATTTGAATATATCATGTATAAATATGTGTATGTTTCAGTTAAATATGTAAAATCACCAATTAGTTGTCCAAATTTCCAAATATAATCAACAACTATATCTCAGTTACACACAAAGCACCTCAACATTCTCAGTGAAGTGAATAAAAAAAGCTTCCTTTAAGTTTTTAAGTTTCGACATTAGGCCTTGGATGCTTTGCCATGTGTTTTTCTTCTCCGCCATTTTCATAAACTAGCTGATTAGCATACTTTGAAAAATGCTTATAAAGTTTGTTTTGGAAATAAACAGTGCAGAAGCAAAGAAGTGTGACTGTT
The DNA here is from genome assembly GCA_007210695.1 of Neogobius melanostomus. Classification (NCBI taxonomy): domain Eukaryota; kingdom Metazoa; phylum Chordata; class Actinopteri; order Gobiiformes; family Gobiidae; genus Neogobius; species Neogobius melanostomus. The sequence goes on along the minus strand of VHKM01000042.1, from coordinate 5,357,520 downwards.
CTTACAAATGGCGTAGAGAGGAAACTTGATTAACTTTTTACTGGCGGCAACATCATTTTAATTGCTGTATAATTTCCGGGCTACATAAGGGAAATGCCATGTCTCGTCTCACTACTCCACAGATGGGACTAAATTTGATGTTTGACATTTCCGCGCATATTTTAAGGGCCAAAAATACTCCAGCTAAAGTATTCAGAATATATTTGCAAGCTGCCGGTTAGGGCACTTATGTCTCAACTTCCAAAGCTCTGAAAATAGACACAAAAATATATTTCTGTCCTGAGTGATGGGGGCATTGGAGGTGAGGATGCCTCTAAAACGATCCGTAAAGCCCTCACTACCTTCGCTTCCCACATATTTGGCTCCACATCTAGATTCTCGCCATGGCTATTTTATTCTCGTTTTTCGGAACAGATCGGCTTACAGGCTAAAGGCAAATGTGTCATATCTTGTTAGGGAGAAAATTTGCTTTTGAATGTTTGGGAGGCTACCAAAGCTTAAACTCTGTGACAAATATGTGCATTTCTTGTTGCTAAAGCTGCTGATGTTATCAGTTGAATGTGGCAGTTTAAGTTCGATTCAGAGTCCATAATTGTTTCCAGATTTCCAACCTAATTTTTCATTTTTTAGAGAGAGAGAGAGACTCGAGGCGACTGTTTCTGTGGGCCGAATGATTTCAGATTTGTGTTTAGCTGGAGAAAGTTGTTTTGCCTCCACACACTGATATGTTCAATGCAGTGCCGGAGTAAATCTACAGACCCATATTCATCAAGAGTTTCATCCGCATAGTTGTGGTGGACACATTGTCGTGTAACGTTTATGGTAAATGGTGAATGGTCTCAACTTATATAGCACTTTTCCACTACATTAGGCACTCAAAATGCTTTACAGCAGGGAACCAGTCACCCATTCATACACCGATGTACGCAGACTTGGAGGCAAGGAGGGTGAAGTGTCTTGCCCAATGACACAAAAACAGTGGGCACCTTCATGAGGCGGGATTGGAACCCCCCACCTTCCGATCATGAGTCGACCTGCTCTATCAACTGTGCCACTGTCACCCCAATCTGTTTATTGTACAGATAAAATAACAGGGGTCCCAGGATTGACCCCTGGGGAGCACCATGGGTCATGGCAACTTCGTCTGAGTTACAGTTCCCAATTTCAACAAAGTACGTCCTGTCATCGAAAATTATGCACAACTTGGGTAGTGCCTTAAAGTAAAATATAAACAATCCTACACTCATTACTAAATATTAGAAGTTCTATGATCAAATAACGGTTATTGTTATTTGTCTTTTAAGTGAGCCGCCCTAACTTGTTTTCACTTACTTGAATTCTCTGCACCTTCTCTGTCCTCTTCTTAAATGTTCTCTTAAACCTTCTCTTGGCCACAACAGTGTGCAACAATACCGGTGATATAATTCCACGGGGGGTTATTATGTGATTAATCAGGCCTTTATAGACTTCAGTGCTACGCGGAGGGCATCGTGAGCGGTTTTGGACGCGGCACTGGCACGGCAGTTCTTCTCCCCTCGGCTTTCGTCTCGGGCGCTCACTCACTTGTTTATTGCCCACTCCGAAGCACGGCGGCTCATAAATAATACATCTATTACAGTTGGATACCGTTGCACGTATCCAATGGGAAGATATCTTAATAGCAGGAAGTTGTATAAATTATACGCAGGCGCTCGACTCAAGGGCAATTGCCTGGTCTTTCTCCAAACTGGGAAATGAAGGTTATGAATGTGAATAAGGCAGCCCCGGCGCAAAACAAGATCACAAAGTTTCGCAGAACACAATTTGATGCGAGCGATATATAAGCGCGTTGAGCTCAGTGTATTGAAGGGGAGTTTACGGATTGCGTGTACCATGAGACCAACATTTTGTTAAAGTAAACGGACTCTTCTGAAAACGTATAACTTGTAGAATACCACAGTGTAGGAAGAACTCTAAACAAAGCAAGAGAGTATGCTGTATTTGCCTCCACAAATAAATAACAATCATTAAAAAAAATAGGATACCATTTGTGTCCTGTATTGGTCCAAACCATCAATTTGGCCTCTCTGGTTTCTACTCCACAATACTCATTGGCATCGACATAAAAGGTTTCTATGAGGCTTTTTTTTATGTGACTCTTTGCTTCACATTGCGTTTCCTCTGTTAGGACAAAATAAACAAGTAAGCCATCGCTAGCTTGTTGTAATGGCCAACTAGAACAAGGAACTGCAGGGGGTACAGTATTTGCCAAAACATTATAATGGCTTTCTTTTATTATAATTATTGTTTGGTCCAAAGTGCACCAGGTATACAAGGGGCTTTATTCACCCTTCAGTAACTCATTAAGCAATCACCCCAGTACCAGCTAATACAGTTTGGATAATTAAGCTTGAACTGCTGATCTAACAAGCCAATTTGTGTTTTCAAACAAAGCAGCATGAATATTGAGCGATGAACAGTTAAGATTTTTTTTTTAACCTTAATATTGCTACGGACATTTGAAATAGGGGAATTTCTTGACTTACCGTCTGCAGCCTGAGTGGTTTTTCAAATCGGCTCGGTGGGTTATCCCGTATGGCGTATAAGTAAAAAAAAAAAAAAAAGAAGAAGTCCCATGGGGGTTTTGGCTGCGTCTGGTCTGATGCATGGCACACTGGTTAGAGGAGCTCTGGAGCGTTAGATACCCTGAGAGGGGAGTGAAAGAGAGAAGTGAACAGTCTCGGTGCAGCTGGCCTCAGACAACCTCACAGTGGAGATTACTGAGCCAGTCGGAGTGTCTTAATGGAAAGAACCAAGGGAAGTGACCTTTTTCGAAAGACGGCAAACAGATAAAAGATCAGTGTGGGCAAATCACCGCAGTATATGAAGAAAATCTATATTTATGTTGAGAAAAGTATAGGCAAAGGCACATTCAAATGAATCAAATGGTAACTGCTGTTGGAATGCCGATGCACATTAAGTTGTTTTGTTTGCCTTTTGGGGCAACCACTGTAATTTAAAATGCAACCAATAGTGTTTATGGTCAGACATAACCTGTACATTACTTGAATATAAGGTGTAATGGTCCTCGAATCCAAGTTCATGTCAAAGCAATTACTCTGACTACAATACAACGGGAGAATTTGCAAAACTGGCAGTAGCCTCTCATCTTGTCTGCCCTGTCTATCAGTGAGTCAGAGACTGTGCCCCGGCTCGAAAATGGTCCAAAATAATCTCATTCCCCACTCTTCTCTATCTTCCTGGCTGCCGCAGCATGCCTGGGCTGCCCTCTGAGATTTGGGTCACTTTAGATCTATTGACCCTACACGCGCAGTTGGAGTCAGCCTGGGGGCTACTATGACAGATGTTGTCTACTGCCACTCTGAGATAAATGTCATTTTTTTGTTTCTTCTTTTTTGATGCCGGCCAAAATATAGAGTAATAGAAACTTTGTGATTGCAGATGTGTTCTTTGTTACTTAGGTGATAAATGATTTATATTCTACTTATAATATTCCACCATTGGCATTTATTACAACAATGTAATTTGCAAGATTGCAGGAGTAATTAATAGTCTGTTTGTTCTGCGCTGGGTAGTCGAGAGAGTCGTGGCGTTTCCCAGTGGGCCGTAGCAAGAGAAAAGTATGAATTAATAAGACTCTCACAATTGGGATAGTAATAATAATAATGCAATGGTTTTATACAGCGCTTTTCTAAACACTCAAAGACGCTTTACATTGCATTATTTATTCTGATGGACTGCCAATCTGCGCCATCGGCCCCTCTGACCACCACCAACCACTCACTCACATACACACACACACACACACACACACACACACACACACATGGGCGGCGTAAAGGGCTGGAAGGTTAGGACGATTCTAAGGGTTCAAGCTGAAGAAGTGCCCAGAAGAGGAGACCCTTTTTATTTCTTTACATATGTTAAATGTGCTAGGGCCCCTTTTATCCATTTGGACGAACCAACGGGGAATGATTATTGAGTTAAATCTTATCTGTGTTTGTTTCCATAGGGCCTGGAATTTCTGGTGGCGCCCTGGCTCACACGTTACATTCACCTCATCCAAGTACCAGCCAGGCCCTACTCTGCTTAACTAACACGATCTGACTGGATCGGGCAAAGCAAAGGTGGTATGACCCATAGGCTGCAGCTGTAACCTGGACTTAATTGTTCGCAAAAGCTGAGAGGCATTAATATTATACATTATAAATGTAAATCTATCAAGTTATGACTGGGCTATTCAAATCATAAAAGAAAAAAAATCTATTTTGGCGTCTGCAACAGGGTGATACAAATTCACAATGAACACCTCTCAGTAAAAATGGCATGTGAGTGAAAATTATTAAAAGAAAAAAAAAGCCTGATTATGTAAAAACCCAGTTCAACAGCATTACCGACCTATTTAAAAACTATATACATTTATTGTGTAGCTGAATATTGGCCAGTCCAAAACCTATAACACCCTGGCTGAATAGAGGTCCCAGTGTGCCACTGACCTGAAGTGCAATAACCATGGTGATTGATACAATGGATATCCTGATGACTGGTGCCCTCCAATTACACCACATAAACTTCATGAATTGGTCGCAATCAACAATACAGCCCACATATAGAGGTAATGACAATAATAACTGCAAGGCATGATGAAGGTCACCTTTTGCATCGGGAGTAGTGTAACTTCTTTAATCACCCGTTCTTGTTGCTTGTAAGTGGAATCTTGCTTGCCAAGCTAGTGGTATAGATTTTGCTTGTATCCAGACGACTGTATTCATTTTGTTAAATCGGAATGATCAGACAACCCAAGTAACAACACACAAATTCTCCTGTTGCCTCGCACAATCTTTGCATCTCATTCGGCAGCTTTCAGACTTGCCCTTTTCTTTTCCCATGACTCAGAATCTGTCTACAAATGTTTCTTTGTCTTAAAAAGTTCCTGCGTCATTGCTTGCGACGTCCTCCCAAACACTCCTCGCAAATCCCATTGTTATTGCCGCGACTGCACTGTACGTGGGGACAGTGAACGGTGCGCCTGGTGGGCCCCTCTGCACTGTTAATTCAGTTATATGGCTGCTCTGCAAAAAGCAACGGGACTTAATTAAATGTCTCACCTAGGGCAGTCGGAGGGATCGTGTCGCCACTAAATCCGGTTTGAGGTAATGCCGCACTTTATTGTGACGATCAGGGCCTCCCTAGAGGTTCAATTACAGCTAAATCTAATTGAGGGAGAACGCCGCGACAATGGGACACACACCCCGACCCACCCCCCAAAAAACCTGTCCCATTCCCCTTTTGTTCTTCATAATCAAAGTCCCCCGCCATTTAAACTAAGTCGGATTACCTTGGGAAGTCTTACCCAACTCCTTTTGTGAACTGGAGATTCACAGTTGGTGGCAGAGGTTGGACAAACTCATTACCAGGAGAGACCGTACAAAAGACCATGTTAATATCCGGAATTAAATGTCCATATATGAAGTTCATTACCTAATAAAACCGGGATCTATTTTCAATCAACCTTCAAACAACTCATGGGTGTTTGGAATTTGAGAGGGTGTACTTAGTGTTTAGTGGATTATACACTGTCTGACCCAACCCACACGCTCTAATACTCCGTTGGACTGCCTTTAGCTTTGATTCAAACAAGATCCAGTGTTGCCTTCATTTTTCACCAAGATCTTGTATGGATGATGGGAGAGTCCTCGAGTCCTGACAAGAACCAGGAAATACGACCATATTAGTCCAGTGCTCCGGTCTCTGCACTGGCTTCCTGTCACTCAGAGAATAGAATTTAAAACAGTTCTGCTTGTGTACAAGTCTTTTCATGGTTTAGCACCAAAGTACATCTCTGACATGTTAGAGCCGTATGAACCATCTCGGGCCCTGAGAACTTCAGGGAGGGGTCTCCTGGTGGTTCCCAGAGTCAGGACTAAACACGGTGAGGCTGCGTTTCAGTTTCATGCAGCTAAAATCTGGAACAGTCTTCATGAGGATGTGAGACAGGCCTCAACTCTGACCATGTTCAAATCCAGGCTGAAAACAGCTCTTTTTACCCGTGTATATGAAAACTGAAAGTATTTTATCTGCACTCTCGCCTTTTACTGTTATTGATTAACTTTATGTTGATGTTTTATTGATTGATTTTATCTGTTTTCTTGTAATTTTCTGCCACTGTGAAGCACTTTGAATTGCCTTGTGTATGAATTGTGCTCTACAAATAAACTTGCCTTGCCTTGATTCTCAATGGGGTTAAGATCTGGACTCCGTGGCGGCCAATCCATGTGTGAAAATGATGTCTGAACCACTCTTTCACAATGTGAGCCCCATGAATCCTGGCATTGTCATCTCGGAATATGCTCTTGCCATTAGGAAAGGAACAACCCTTTGATGGAATAACCTGGCCATTCTGGATGTTCAGATCGTCCTAGACCTGACCAACTACAGCAAGATCCCCAGATCTGAACAGTTACTTAAATCCATGCACTTGTTAATTGTTGCTTTTGCTGTTGTCGCTCTTTTGTTGCTTTTTTCAAGAAGCTTTTAGATTTGGGTAAAGCCGAACTGGAAAAAATTCACTCCGTTAACGTGGGGGTTAAGAGGTTAATCTGTTGCATGGATTCTTCGACACTCCTGGTTGACCATGATCCTGGCAAAACATCTACCCCTCCTGGAATTGGACGATGGGTCAAAAGTCGAAAATGTTTCCATACCGGGACAGGAAGCAATGCCTCTCCTCACACAGTCATTTATACTAATGTCCTTATTGGTTTAAGAATGGCTGACTCATCCTTCCAAATCACTCCCTAAATACATTCCTCTGCCTCTGAACTTATCAGTAAATCTCCACTCTGTATTTGTTATTATTTATACTGTCTCTGAGCTCTCAGTCATTCGAGTTTCCATTCATCAGCATCAATGGCTACACACTCAGGCACACAGAGCTTCCGAGGGCATTTCGGTTCTTTCCTCCAAGTTTTTTGTGGCCCAACATATTTCCCATATAATTGGATCTCGGCTCCAAAGAAGTACTTCAAGGTTATTAAAACGGAAATAAAAACAGAAGAAAGGCGACATTTGTATGCCTCGGGAGGATCATTTTCAGATAATATTCCAGCACAACTGACTCGGTGATTCCTCTCTTATATTGAATGAACACACACTTCTGGTCATAATATTTAGAGGACTACGTCATGGCATATTTTCTAAATGGTTATAAAGAAACAAGGGTCCCCTGAGTTTTTCCGCTTCTTGGACTCTGCAGTCTTGTAGCACTAATCGAAATTGACAGATCCGGCTTTGCAAATCCCTCCAGTGAAGCGTGCGTTTTGCATCTTCGCTTTCATTGTGGACCTCATGAAATGAACAATAGGTGTTGCTTTGAATAGATGGGATTTTGGAATATACAAATGATTTTGATTAGGGAGAGACTCTGCTGGTGAATAGGGGAAGAAAAAAGACGTTTAGAGATATCGATTTGAAACGTTTGCCGTAGATTACTGACAGAAATATGAGGGGGTGAAACGTATTGCAAGTTTTCGGTCATTTTATGTGTTCATATTTGAAAAAAAAAGGCTCCCTCTGAAAAAAAATATTCTTAAGTACAAGGCCACACAGTTGGAGGCTGTAGGTGCAACTAAAGTGAAGAAATCTAATTTTGAGAAAACGGGTCCTAAAGTTTTGTAATGTCTCCGTATGTGCATGTGTATCTGAGTTTTTTTAACAGCGGCAGTCTTCCAGAAAGGAAATTACCATATTTAGATTACAGCGTCATCGTGGATAGCAAACATGTCATTATTTATGAATATGTGTGGGAAAGACAAAGAAAGCGTCGAAATGCTGTACTGATTTGTTGAAAAATTACGGAGGGCGAGTCGAAAAAATAAGCATTACATTCCTATTGTCATTTCCTTTCTGGTCGTCTCATGATCGGAAGGTCGGGGTTCGAATTCCAGCTCCTGCCGGTGCCCACTGGCATTGTGTCCTTGTCCTTTAATAAAGCCTTTTGGATGAGAGGCGAAACGTTTCGCACTTCAACTACAGAGTACAGAAGATGACTCAAGAACCTTGACTGACTATGGGCAACTTCTGTACGACTGAGAGCATATACAGACTTAGGCAAGACACTTCATCCACCTTGCCTCCAGTGTCTGCGTACATTGGTGTATGAATGAGAGTGTGAATGGGTGACTGGTTCCTTGACCGGTTACTTGCTGTCAGCACTTCAGGCCTTATGGAGGTAGAAAATCACCATAGAAGTTGAGACCATTTACCATTTAAAACTAAGATGTTAAGGAATAAAACTAGCTAAAAATCTCAACATTGACCAAGGCGTAAAACATTCATGTTTTTAACCACCTGTGTCTTGCCTTAATGGTTAATTTATTTACCTCATGCCTTGAGACACACAGATGAGTCATGCACACTTGCCAACCACACTCAACAGTCTTTTATTTAGAGCTGATGACTTGGGTCATCACTTGGACACAGAAACGGCTGCATTTACCAAATCCACTCTTACATGAGCCTCAAGATCGTGTGAATCGTGGATGGTGACTAAGCCGTCTGTCACTTCTCAAATAAATTATCTCGCACCATTCATTTCCCAGATTCTCGCCCTGCCATGTCACGTAATAACTTCCAACCTATTTTTACTTTCGGACATCCATCTGTCTGAAGCGAGATGTATTCATTTGCTTTGGACTCTAGCTGAACTTGAGCTCCGTGGCGATGAGGTCTTTGCGTGGGTTGGGTCTCGCAGACGCGCAGAGACACTCACCAGATGGACGACCAACTTCAGAACCACGACACTTCGGGGGCTTTCTTCGTCGACCCCGCGAGACTTCTGCCATCTCCGTGGGCCCCAAACTCTCGCACGAACACAGTCTCTTGTCTCCGGGGACAAAAGTGAGAATCTTCGCGGAGAAAATTTGTCAGCGGGTGCGGGACAGGTGGTGAAGAGGATGGGAGGGGAAGGTGAGAGCAGTGGAGAAAACCAAGAAATAGAATGCAAAACTGTCTTGGCAGTCGTGAAAAGTTGGCAGCGCAGCATGGAGTTGTTCCCTGGCCCTAGGAACATGGTTTTGGCTGATGGACACGTTTGGCACCCCACTCAACGCTTACCCCCCCCCCTAAAGGTGACACGAGAGGAGCGCGGCAGGTGGAGTGGTGACACCGTGTCAGGCGGCCCACTTGGAATACGAGATTGAGAGGAGAACCTGAGTGTCAGTGCTTAGACACACTTCAGAGGCGCGTTTCTGGGATCCAGCAAACACCGTTTTCATACGGTTACTGTTGACTATACAAACTAATGAGAAAGTCTTTCCACAGTCTGTTAACTCTATACACTCTTTACATGACACGTTCAAACAATTCCATTTCAAATCTTACTCCAATACCCTTTTTCATGTTTGTGTTTCCACCCTCCGACTATCGAGTATAAAAGACTCCGAAAAAGCCTTGGATTGATTACGGGGATGTTGCATAAATGTTCCTTAATGTGAGCAGTGATCTGTGGGTTTGTGAATGATGCAAGCTGATGAATATTTCACCAGACCCCAAGGCATTTACGCATTCCGGCAGTTTAACATGGACTTGATTTGCTTACCCTTCGTTTTAATCAGGCAACATGTCTTTCACAGGCTTTCTTGACCGGGGGGGGGGGGGGGGCGGTTCACTTTAGTCCATCCAATAAACACGGTAATGTTTGGAGATGGTGTTTCCTTGTAGAGGCGGGCCAAGATTGTCAGCAGAATTCACAGCAAGGTTTCTGAGGTGCACGGACAGTAGGGGTGTTGCGGTTTTTGTCGAGTTTTCGCCAAATTTTTCATCCCGTTTTTTGTCGTGTTTTTGTTTTTGTCACATTTTTGGAGATTCATCATAGTAACATTGCACTAAAAAACTAAATGTGGCCAAAACGTTACAAAAAGCAATCAGAACGAGAAAATGTGCTCGGTTACGGTGCGGGTTAAGAGGTTAAAGGCGCATTATTGTTACGTGGAAAAAAAAGAGTTGATATTCCTGTGTATTTGACTTTGTGGTGACCCAGTGGCTGTATGAGTGGTCAGCATGGCGCCTTTACTTTCCTTCACGGTGGTCTCTAGGATGCTCTAGGATAACATTTTTGGAAGGTTTTTGCTGCTGACGGAGACTCTCACTAGAAAACCAACAAAACTATTGTTCCTGGAGTTTTGCAGAGACCACCATGATGGAAAGTAAAGGCGACATGCGGACCACTCATATAGCCGCTGGGTCACTCACTACAGGGTCAAATACGCACAAATATCAACTTTTTTTTCCACATAAAAAGTTGCATAACGCGCCTTTATCCTCTCAACCCCCACACCGTAACTGAGCACGATTTCTCCAGTTCAGCATTACCCAAATCAAAAAGCTTCTTGACCTGAGACCTTACAGCCTTTTGGCCAGGGTAAAGCCTCATTTGAACGCTAAGGCTCCTTCCTTGTTTTTGTTGTCAAGTTTTAGTTGCTTTCTGTTGGGTTTTTATCGTATTGTCGTTGCGTTCTTGTCATGTTCTAATTGCTTTTTTGTAACGTTTTGGCTGCATTCATTTTTTAGTGTAATATATGTAATATATGTATCACAGTGTAACAAGGTTATTTTGTTATTATTATCCCCTTTGACTGCTGTGTGATTTGACAACAGTATGTAACTGGTTTGGCTCTGCGATTTTATGATTTTGGTAATTTTACTCAACTTTATATCAGTTTAATTTGTTTTATCTGTAACATGACACTGTTAAATCTATGTTTTAAGTTATTATTTGAATTTTGGGGGATTTATATTGACATTTGGTCAAGTTTAGATGTTGTCAATCTTTGTCAGTTAGCTTGTCAGAGGAGTAACTGCCGTAGCTCCATAGATACAATGTACAGTTCATACTTTGTAATAATACTCTTGTATCTGGTGTGGTGCGTTTAGGGGCAGAAGACACTGTCAGACCACCTGTAATCACCTGTCCTGTCTATGTGTGATTCCAGGTATGTAATTAATGGGGAGTGTAATATTAGTAATTTTCAGTTATATCAGTGTCATTGTTGTTTTGTGTAAATACTTAAATCACTATGCGATCATGCCCCTTTGACTGCTGTGTGATTTGACAAGGGGGCAGAAGACACTGTCAGACTCCCTGTAATCACCTGTCCTGTCTATGTGTGATTCCAGAGCTTCATATAAAAGCCACAAAACCTTCAAGAGTGGTCTCGTCATTGCAGCCTGCATCAAACTTCAAGGGGTTACATCACAGCACCATTCTTGCCCAAACGTGGCAAAGTGTTCAGACAGTAACTGTGTAGTGTAGTGACAAATGAAGCACTTAAAAGCTTCCCAACCGAGGTGTATACATAACAGTAGCTTTTTTATCTTACTGTTATTAGAGAAAACTTTTACTAAGGCTTTCTTGAGTGGGGAACAAGAAACCTACAATATCCAAACGTGGCCACGGCAACTGGATAATAAAGCCGTCGCCCCGGTGCTCTTGCGGTGGAGGCAAACAGTGTGAAATATACATTTGTAAAGGTTTGATGGGAGCAATAACAATGCGGCCAGAAGTGCTGCTTCGGCAGGCACAACAGACGCCCAGACTGCACCGTGCCATATATTTTATTTTTAATCATGCAAGGGCCCCGAGTCTAACGACCAAAACAAAATGCTACATCAACGATAATGATAATGGCGATCATGATTAAGAAAGCAAAGCGCTAGTAAAGTGTGTAAGAGTTGTGCGCTGACAGGAAGCACATTTCGGGGCCCATATGGTAGCCTGGTGAAAGCATCATTCAAAACAAGGAAACCAGCAACAACACGCGGGAAACCAGAGGAGGATTTAATTACCAAGACATAAATCAAACACTTTCATTTTTTTTTTTTACTCTCAAAGAATAAAATAATAAAGTCTTGACTCTGCCATGTAATTAGCAAAAATGATTCATTTAGAGTGCCGAGTCGCCACTAAAACACACAGATTAGAGGTGCTAATGGCCTCGGTCGAGCTCGGAGCCGGAGGAGTGGAGGAGAGAGGGGCAGATGGTGCAGTCTCCATCAGAGCCCTGTTGAGCCACGCACCGAGCGGCACTGCCAGAGCCGGCTCGGGCCCCGCTCCCACATGACCAATTATCAGGGTGGCACCTTTCGAAATGGTGCGGGCTGGTGGTGCGGGCTGGCGGCGGCTTGCACGGGCAAAATGTCCACAGCAAAAGTGATGTGAAAGTGTTTAGAGAAAATGATGGTTTATGTGGCACGAGTGTGATAGACATACTGTAAGCAGAAAATACACTGAAAGGTTTGATTTTTTTTGTTGTTGCTTTCTTCCTCACAGTGTTGTGCGTGTTTGTTAGGGCTTGGAACTGGGACATGCAGTGGACTGATTGTGCTTGGATCGTGAGAGTGATTTTTAAATATCTAAATCACTAACATTTTACAGATTTTTCCACGAATACACAGCTTATTTTAAAACTAAACAAGGTATCCAAAATCCCCTCTGAAAAAAGTCTTTGTTACCAACATAAAACTATATATTCAAACCTGGCTCCATCCATTTTTCAGATTTCGTCGCCGGAAATATGGGACGTTTTGGCAATTTTTTCAAAATGACAGGACACTTGCGATACATTTTCTTCTCATATTTATGCTAATGATCTACGGCAAAAGTTTCAAATTGACATCTCTAAATTAAAAAGTTTCCCTCTTCACCTGTAGTGTCTTGCCTTAAAGGAACAGGCCACCGTTTTTACATTCTGAGATATGTTCTTACCTTAGCTTAGACGAGTTGATACATACCTGTCTGGTTTTTGTGCGTGCGCTCAGTCACGTAAATGTTGTTAGCATTTAGCCTCTCCCAGCAAAGGTATAGCTCCAAACTGGGGTGAAGTTAGAATCTACCAAACTGTTCCACATTTTCCCTGTTTAAATACAGTATTGTGAGCCTTTACACGATCCACGTCTAGTTACCCAAACGACAAGTAGTGGTTATGGTGGTTTGACTGTGCATAGTCTTTACCGACAAATGCTTCGTAAACAAGGACCTACTGGACAGCAGTTTGTGAAATCTTCAAGGGGCAGTTCATGCTTCATTCCCCATGGGAGTGGTTCCCAAAAAGGGGTTCGGGTTGCGTGTTTAAGAAACTCCTCAGATTAGAGTAAATATATTAATATTGGTGGGCCCCTGAGAGTATTATGGATCTATAAGGGGGCCGCGATGTCCTGGACTTTCATATGTTTTACATTCATGGTGACTGGTTATCGATGGTAGTTTTTTGTTGCTGCTTTGTTTTTGGGGGAGACATTTTAGTCTTGACTCTCTGTTTTGGTGACTACTATGGTGACGTTTGCTTTGAGGCAGGTCTGACTCACTCTAAATGACTCATTTCTAAATAATGTGTATAATATATGGTCACAAAATGCCAGTAAAAAGGGGGGAAAAGCATACTGTATCTTACAACACGCTCTTGACGAAGCAACATCTAATGGTTGTTGTGCGTTTAAAAGTTGCTCAAATCATTCAGTCGGTTAAATGTGCAACAGACTGTTCTTGGAATCAAAAGTCATTACATTTATTGACCTTGTAGATTATCAAACAGCCCAAATAATGTTTAGAGTACAGCAGAATAACTTACCAAACAATATAAAAAAACTTTTTCTCACACAACAAAATGTGTACAGCCAATCAACTATGACAAGTTTTGGTGTTTCCATTACCGGTGCCAAATTATGGAATGATTTAAGCTCACATCTAAAACAATGCTCAAGTATGAATCAGTTCAAGAAGAAATTTAAAGAAAACATTTTTAATATGAGACAACAGAATGTGTGTGCCTTCTTTTCATAAAAAAAAAAAAAAAAAAAAAGTGTATCTTGTTATTATTTATTTATTCTCTTTTGAGTTTTGAGAAACTCTATATAGGAACAGGAAATGTATGTTATTAACTGTGCTTGGAATAGGGGGTGGGGTTAAATAAGTTTAACTTCTCCTCACTCCTTTTTGGACATTTTTTTCAAGAGAACTGACGAGTTTACTTTTGTCTTTTTGATTTGTAACAGCCTTTATGTCTAAAATCTTGTAAAGGTGCGTTGTGTTGCTCACATGTTCAAAATAAAGAAGAAGAAAGAAAGAAATAGTGAATTAGTATCATAGTCGCTATCCAAAATGCCATTATTCCAGTGATTTCTGAGATTCGGAGCACTACATAATTACAACGCTTGAGAATTAAAGCGTCCCCGCCCCCTCGCCGACCCATAATTCACCTGGAGGGCTCTGTGCGGTGGGCTGCCCTGGTCCCATAAAGCCGCGCCAGGGCTAAATTAAAATATCAGCCTCAAACAGAGCTGCCAAAGTGACAGGATTACGGCGCAAAATGGCCACTAGCGGATGAGGGAATTGCACAATGAAAATGGGACAGAGGAAAAGCCTCCTATTCTCTTGGCAGTGGTGGCCGCGCGCCGCTCGAAAAAGCTCATGGAAATAACGGCTTTAGCGAAAGCGAATGCCTTTGTTGTGACTGGTTACTCGCACTCGACGTTCAACCGTATTTGCATTTCGTTGTTTGTTTGTTTCGGTTTTTTTCACGGCAAACTTTCTCGACACAAAAAGCAGCCAACACACTAGCTCCCTCACATTTGAGAGGGTCGCGTCAGGTAGGGCATCTAGCATAAATCAGCATGCAAATCGCCGCTCACTAGGAGGCTGCGGACCCAGAAGGGATTATTTAACAGGAGGAGGGTTGGTTGTTGAATCGAGGACAGGCTGATCTCAGGTCTGCGGTTCCTGTGGGGTTTTCTTTAGGCATTCAGCACATGACTTTAATAACTCCGCGTTGATCTGCGGAGACCGGTCTTCCTTTCTAAGACGGGAGACTATGCAAACGCACCTCCCCTGACAGACGCCGTTTGATTATGCTAAAGCCTCCCCCCCCCATAAATGCTACGGGGCTCGGTCAGGTGCTCTCTGGAATAAACGCTTCACACTTTACAGAAAAACAAAGTATTTCCAAGAAGGTAAAATAAGGTTAGACGGAGCCGGAGATTTTGTAAAAAAAAAAAAGAGAAGAAGGAGGAGAGATGGAGAGAAATAGAAATCCTTAAAAGCTGTGATATAATCTGTTCACTATATTCTTACAAGCTGGCGCTGCCCTTACGCCGTCTGCATACAAATGTGAAGAATTACATTCCCCTGACTACTGCAACCGAGAGCCAACTGTGCATGTTCTCACCACACTTACAAGTTCCCTTGAATGCCCTTTGGATTCTAATATTTATGCCCTCACCGTGTGTTCAGGGAGTTGGAATACAGCGGAATTAAGGCCGGATCTTTTTTGTTTTTCGGTTTTCTGAACTTGCAGAAAATGGATGGACTTTGGGCCAAAACGCCTGCAGTGGTGAAGCATGTATGGAAAGTTGTTGAAGTCGTTTTTGGAGCAACTCTTCTGAGCTTTTATACTGTTTCCTCATCAAAAACATATCTCAAGTAGTTTACGTGATTCATGCAGGCTTGATTAACTTCTTTACTTTGGTTGTGTCGTCCTCTACTGCAGTCACACTAATTTGTACACTGCCTGACCCAAAAAAGAAAAGAAAAGAAAAAATTCTTGTATTGATGATGGGAGACTGTGACCGCTTCTCCAGCACATCCCAAAGATTCTCAACAGGGTTCAGATCTGGACTCTGTGGCCAATCTCGTGTCTCATTTCACAATGTGTGAGCCCGATGAATCCTGGCATTGTCATCTTGGAATACGCCCGTGCCATCAGGGAAGAATAAATCCATTGATGCAATAACCTGGTCATTCAGGATGTTCAGGTCGATAGCTGATCTCATATGCAATTATACATATACTGTACATTTAAGAGCAATAAAACGACATTGTTTATTGAAAGTATCAGCAATACAGTTGAATAACCACAGAAGAAGAAGCCCAGCAACCATTACAGGAAGTGAACAACTATTTAAAGAATGTGGCTATGGCCTGGATGAAAGATGACTTGATGACTGTGTTTTAATCCTTCTCTATCAAAGGTTGGTTATCAAAGGTTACATAAAAATAACAATAACATAGCCAGGTGGTAAACACTCCACACAGAAACCGTTACATGTTTCAGCCAGAAACATGTAATGGTAAAGATTTCAACATCTCTAATCCTAGTGTCTGTCCAAATAAACCCTGAATCATGGACATGCTATGTACAATAGGCTGAGATGAATGAGAGCGTCTTTGAGAGTGTGAGTGGGGGACAACGGATGGACAAATACACCGATAAATAAATCAGTAAAAATATCTTTTGATTACATTTCATTTACATTACATGATTGATCTGGGTTTAGACGGAATGAGGTCCACACAAACAGAAGTTAAAAAAATAGGTGTTTATTAAAAGAATAAACATTACTGGCGACATGTGAACAAGCGGCGGCCTCCCTCTCTCTTGATGCCGCTGCGTTGTTTTTTTTTACCTTTTTCTGCGAGCTGCATTTGTGGTTTCTGTGTTCCACGTTGTTTTAGTGGATACATCTTTGCCGTATTTTTGTGGAGGAGGTGAAGCTGACCAGTGCAGGACACCACGCTCTGCAACAGGGACAAACCCAGGAGGTGCTGCACCGTGTCAGAGGATCAGAGGAGACTGAAGGCAGCGAGACAGGTTTCCTCCAGGTGCTCAGAGTTGGAAAAGAGGGTTTGGGTTAGTGAATTCATAAGAAATGTATAACGTTAATAATATAATATAATATTTCTACCAATCCATACCTCCTGTGTCAGCAGTGTTGGTTGAAGCCTCTTCCTCCGCTCTCTCTGCCTGCGCTCTGCTCCTCTGGGTTTCCGGGGAGAATTTCCCCGACCTCCAAGAACATGCTGGTCAGGTCGGCCCACAGTGGCGGCGCGGCTCAGGACTAACACCTGAACACAAATAAAGCACAAATAAAGCAGTTACTTACTTACATACTTACTTAAGCATTCGACTGCATTAGGCGACTATTCCTGTTGAACTCCCTGAAAAAGATTTGTTAAATACAGCTTAAACACAGGTTAAACAGGAGCAGATGTTGGTTCATGGCCTCATCCAGGCGTGCTGGCTCAGTTGGTCCAAACCTAATCTCTCGGTTGGGTCCACTCTAAGACACGCCTCCAAGAAGTCCTGGCACTCTGTAAGAAAACAAAAAAGAGCAGTTAGGAATTAGTGTGTAGTTTACAAACACTACTACTGTAAACTACAGTATCTGTTTTTACTCCATCTTGTTCTGCTGATACATTACCTTGGGACAGGCCGCTCGGACATGCCAAGTCTCCGGTCCTCCAGGCCTCAGTAGTGAACTCTCCCTCCTCGTCAGAGCGCAGTAGCTCGTAGAGCAATGCCCCGGTTTGCCACACGGAGGTCGGGCCAGCGTTGTACCTTTTTGTGAGTACAAACTCCGGAGGGGCAAAGTCTACTGTCCCTGTAATGTTTAGAAACAATGTTTTAGACACAAATCCTTGAAGCTGCTGTTATTACTATAAATCGTACTTACCAGAGAAGTCACTGTACG